>JAIUZE010046656.1:0-92168 GCA_022085475.1 Heliosperma pusillum
CTAAATCCGTCCTAACTTATATTTCTAGAATCTCCCCTTCGCTCTCCATCTTCTAGTACGGTTTATTTTCAATTCCGTCAAAATCGTTTTCAACATTTAATTTATGGAAAATCAAGTTTAAGTTCTAATAATGTTTTCTTGTCATTTCTTATAGGGGAAGATTTTTAAGACGAGTTTGGAGACTCGTATATTTTGGGTGAAGATTAGTAGGAGGGTTTCTTATTATATACTTCTTATTATTATTTTTGTGCTAAGTGGTTTGCTAGCTAAGGTAACAATTCCGTTTTACTCGACGAATTAATGTCACATGGCCTTTAGTTTTGGTTCATGTTATGGTTTTTATGGTTTTAGTTAGTAACATAGCTTTAGCCTTTGTTTCTTTAGTTTTTGGTTCATCTTTGTTTTAGTTCATGTTTTTATGATTTATGGAATTTTTGGTAGTAATATGATAAGGAGATGTTTTTATTATGTTGTATGAATTTTTAATGATTTTCCATAAAGTTATGATTTTTAGGTTGTGTGGAAATTTTAATATGTTTAGTGTTCTTGGTAAATTTTGATGATTTTCCATAAGTTATGATTTTTATGATTTTGTATGAATTTATAATATGTTTAGGGTTCTTGATAAATTTTGATGATTTTTACTAAGTTATGATTTTTATGTTGTTTAGGAAATTTTAATATGTTTAGTGTTCTTGATGAATTTATAAATGTTGATTGTTCTTGATGAATTTGGATGATCTTTCATAATAATGATTTTTGTATGATGGATGGTTAAGTTGGTTGTTAAAATGGGTGTTGATTAATTAAAACATGTTAGAATTAATTTAGAAGTGGTGTTGTTTGAACCATGTGAAAGGGCCGAGTGAACCGGACCAAACCAGACCGGTCCAGGCCGGTTCAGACCCGGTCTGGGTTGGTCAAGGTGGGTACGGGTTTTGGTCTTTGGGTTGTGTCGATGTTTGATTGTTTAATTGTTGTTTTGACGGGTTTTAATTATGTTAAGTATGCGGGAAAATATTAGAAATCGGTTTTTGAAAAAATAAAGCAAAACAGCCATTTTTGTCAAAACAGGCCGTGGGGCCCATCCAAGCCCATGTGGGTCCGGCCCAAACTCAGTCCGTGGGTCCCACTTTGGGACTTGTGACGGTTTTTGAGTTATCGTCATTTTATCGTGTTTTGTAATATTTAGCAAGTGGGAAATGTTAATAAGTAAAATATTTAATTAAAAATGTTTTTCATAAAATTATTATTTCTCACATGTTAGAAATTATAAGACGAGGTCGTAGTTTAATTGGTTATCATTTAAGTCAAGCGGGTTTTTGGGTATAATATGATAATTCACATGTTAGAAGTAGTAATAAAATAACATGTAATGAATATGTTGATTTTATGTCTATGTGATAAAGACTCTGTTTCTAGCCGGTTTGATCCAACGGGTTTGGTCAAACTAAGATCAAGTCAGCCCCGATTTGACTGATGACCCGTCGCGGGACTCGGGTCGGGGATTTGTCTTCAAGTAAAGTTGTATTTAATTATTGAATTAGCCTTAGTAGATATGAGGCGATATGATATTTGATTATTATTTATATGCAAATAGTCACATGATAGGATGTTTTCCGTGACTGTTTGATTATATGGTTGGTGTCGTGTTGACTAAGTACCCATAGAGAATTATGAATATATGGCGTCTTGACCATTCTAATTCTAAATGAGTAGCTTGGACCATGACATAGATAGGCCAGTACTGTCTTTAACGAGTATATGTTCACCTGATGATAGCTTTTGTGTCTCGGCTTGGTGGGTTTATATCCAAGTCGGGGCATGGTTGCCTAGTTCCACTTTGGAAATGGAGCCAGCTTAAGTACTAGCCATCTCTGCTTAGGGGGTCGCCTAGTAGAGTTTCTCATGTACGGTTATGTCATGGGACGGGGAACGGAATAGCTGTTGTCGCTAGGTCTGATCAGTCTAGGACTAGGATATGTTTCCTACCTTGTGGTATAGCCTCGAGTTACAGAAGTAGACTATCGCCGTACTAAGAACTTATGCCTGTTTGTAGACGTATTGGTCTTTCATGTTTGTATGATTCTATGAGTTCTAGAAGGTGAGAGGCAAGCCGGCTAGGATTGATAGAGTTTGGATTAACGGTTGTTAACTGATTCACATGATTACGTGTTGATTAGGGTTTGAGTGTATCAGGGCCATGTTACATGGTAACCGCTGAGCCAGCATACCAGCTTCCCTACCTCGAGTTATATTTTATTATCGGATTCACATGATAGCTTTCATATGATAGGGTATATGTTAGTTAACTGTTTCATAACATGAAAACCATATCATATATGTTAAGGTTTTGTATTTTCTATATACATTGCTTTTATGTTTTCATGTTTCATTAAACTCGACATTTCGTGGCTGGGAGAACTCGGAGTTACTCCCCACTGACTGTGGCTTCCGTGTTTATATTTAATGCGGTCGAACAGGTGGTGTTGCATATTTTGGGTACATGGACGAGCTAGCGAGTGAAGTATTACCTTGGACCTATATTCGGTTCATAGTTTGTATATTATTATACACTAGGTTATTTCCGTATTTATACGGGAGATATGTCTCCCGTCTTGTATATTTCTTTTGTAGAATTTTATTTCCGTATTGTAACGAACCTTTTTATTATGTAATGACACCTTCGTATTGTATTCATATCTTTTATGTATTTAAAATATTTTTTTTTCTTTCCGCAAATTTGAGGGTGTCACATATTTTGTTTCCACCCAAATTGACGAGCGACCCTATTAGGCAAATGCCACTCAACAATATCGAAACAAATCATAGGGGATACCACAGACCACTCACCCGAGTCATTATAACAAGCTTCAGGCAAAAAAGAGAAGATGGCTTGGGGGTAAGGTTGCCATACAAAGTGATCGGGACGCATGTTATCTAAAGCATCCCTATACCCGAGTAGAGTGGTTATGGTTGTGCCTTGAGGCCTCCTACGATGCACGCTCAACCACCTACGACCCAACGAATCAACTCGTAGTTGATGTTGTGAACCTAATGGATATGGTCCTTGAATAAGGGGTGGGTTTTCGGGGCCCGTGACTATAGGTCGAGCAATCGTAATCCGCTCTCATGCCCACAGTTGTAATAAAATAAGAGGGCCTCCTATATCTCTTGCCTTCATGTTGCTTGACCTACATAAGTTACGATATAGAGTGGCAAGAACCGCACTACCCCAAGAGAAATCATCAATGGCATCTAAATCTCTCAACAAAGGCAAATATACAACTTGAATATCATTGCCACTCTTGTCCGGGAACATCACAGTTGGCATTAAAATAAGCAAATAAGCTCTTACATATTGATGTAGAACTTGTTCGTTTGCTTGTTCCGGAAGACCACTAAAATTTTCTGTCAACCAACCAATCCTCAAAGAAGCCCCTTTAAGATCCTCTTCCCCCGGTGTTTGACCTAACAGTTCATATATCAATGCTCTCCAATTACACGCGGCTGACCCAGTAACAACATCTCCTCTAATCCGTAATCCCAACAACACTTGCACATCTTGCAATGTCACAGTAGCCTCACCAACGGTCAAATGAAAGGTATGGGTCTCTGGTCTCCATCTCTCAACCAAAGCAGTTATGAAATCTACATTAAATTTTAAACCTACTACCCTATGGATAAAGTAAAATTGAGACTCCCTAATGAAGTCAACTACACGATCACTTACCAAAAACCCCTTGTGCATAGCTAAGTGTGACCTACATCTGAGGGAACCCTTGTCGTCCCCGTCCCATATTGCCTTGCTCCGGTGGGTTTCTTGTTGTGTGAGAACTTCCGGGTTGACTGGTCCTGGTTGCAGACGGTACTCCATTGATCCTGCACATGTAAAATAATTGTTAGTTTAACATAAATAATACAATTGTTAATTAAAATGAATACGTAAAATACAATGTAAGTTTAACAAAATACCCTTGGGAATTGTTAACTCTCATGGCACAAGTTTTTTTATTATGCCCTATGCCACGACACAAACTACATGACACCTTAGTCTTGCATTTCTCATCCATTTCATTGCGAAATCTTTTACCATGTGGTCTACCTTTTCCCCTTCTTTTTCCCTCATCACACACTATTCTAGGACCATTATAATGACCCCAATAAGCCTCATCTTTCAAAGGATGAAATTTGCTAGCATATGAAGCCAAATGCTCTCCCGTTGTGTAGCTAATTTCCACAAATTGGCTTGCATTTAACTTCATTTTTTTACAAACCGCGTACACATGTGAACAAGGGTACTTGTATGTTTGGAACTTGTTACAAGTACATGTCCTCTTTGACAAATCAACGGTGTGAAAATGGCTACCACGTGACACATTTCTTGAACCTCTACGTGTTGTCACTTGGTACAACCCTCCAACATGGTCAAAAGATACAACCTTGTGGTATGCTCCTTTCTTGCAATTTTCTTCTAACAAATGTGTGATTTTACTACTATAATGTTGACCCTGCAACAAACGTTTCCCTGCAACAGCCAAGTTTGTAGTCAATATGCCATATCTATGACCACCATCATGACAAATTGACCACTTCTCTATTCCTACATCAGCTACATAATGTTGTGCATCCCTATCCATCTCACCTAGACGGGCAAATCCAATGTCAAACTTCTTTTCTTGAAATTGCATAGCCGTTGAACCAAACATATTTTTTACTTTTACATTCTTATATCTAGTGTTAACATTAGAAGCCAAATGACGAATGCAAATCCTATGGAAAGCATGAGGCTCCTCCCATCCACTACCAACTTCACTCATTGCATTCATTATCCCCGCATGTCTATCAGATATGACACACAACCCACTTCTTTTTGTTACAAAGAGTCTTATACAAGCCATGAACCAAGACCAACTTTCATTATTTTCAGATTCAACAATAGCAAAAGCAACAGGAAAAATCTGGTTATTAGCATCAATTGACATAGCCGTCAAAATTGTTCCTTTGAACTTCCCGTACAAGTGTGTTCCATCTATGGTTAAAACAGGCCGACAATGTTCAAACCCTTCAATGCATGGTTTAAATGCCCAAAAAACACGCTTGAATGTATGCACATTTGAGTTTCCTATGGGTGTGGTTGACCATTGGACTACTGTACCAGGGTTAGATTCTTTCAAACCTTGCATGAAACGAGGTAACATCTCATACGATGCATCCCAATCACCGAAAATATCCCCAATTGCTCTTTGTTTTGCATTCCAAGCTTTGGCATATGATATTTTGTAACCAAACTTATCTAAAATGACTTCAACAACAGACATCACCTTATATCCCCAATCCCCCTCAACATAGTTACGAATCAAATGACTTATGAAAGCTCGTTTCAAATTAAAGTGGTCTCGAGGAACCATGTCACCAACACACGAAGAGTCATGAGGACCTTTGTATGTGACAATTGTAAATGCTTGAGAATAAGGGTCTTTTCTTGTCGCTCTTAACCGCCAATTGCAAGGGCTAGGAGATCGACCACATTTATAAGTGACAGTGTCAGGCTTTGATTCGGCAACCTTGAAAAATTGATTTGCTTGAACACTATAAAATGTCACCTCATCACTTATTGAAGCTTTGTTTGTGAAGACTTGTCCAACGGCAAACTCTTTCCCTTTTTCATATCGAACCATACTCTCCCATGTTTTCCAACTATTCAATTCATCCTCATCTAATGGATCAACCTTATTAAACTCCACAATTGGTGCACTAGCAAAAACAAGATCATCATCACCATCTTCCTCAATTACTATCAAATTCTCATCAAGTGTGGCGAACTCCTCATCAAACTCATCACCCTCTAAGTTCCCATCAAATTCCCCCTCATTTATATCATTAGCCTGAAGAGATACAAATTGAGCAACATCATCTAGCCTAAGAGGAATAGTTGGTGTAGGGGTCACAATTTGGCTTGTGGAAACTTCAACAAATATGTCCATTGACGGAGCATTTGAATGACGAACACTTGCCCATAATGCTTTAAAGGATCCCTCACAATTAAGTGGTACAACTTTAAAACACCCGGAACTTGGAAAATTCATTTTCACATTCAATTGACTACTCATACTTTGAATGCCAATTCCCTTATATATTTCTTCAATTAATTCCAAATATGTCATCTTTGTACTAGCTAAAATAAAACATTGATTCCCTCCTTTATAGCAAACATACCCATTTTGATCAACTACCTCTCCATTCCAATAACACATAAGAGGATAATCACAAATTTCCATTCTATACAACAAAAATGCAACCCATTTAGTATAAATCAGCAATTAGTTGTCCAATTATTCCCAAAACACATAACTAAACATAATTTTACCGAAACCACAAATTTCTATATAATCACAACAAAATTAACAACAATGGCATAAACTTCTATATAGTAGCTTCAATTGCGTTTTTTAAACACGAAAGACATAGCTAAACCGAAATTATACCCAAAACACTAATCTAGGGTTTGAAGATTTGGGGTTTTTCAAGCAATGGCATAAATTTCTATACAAGAACTTGATTTAAGCACAAAAACAACAATAACAACAAAATTAACAACATTTAAATCAATTAAAACAGAAATTTGCATAAATCTAAACAAATAACTACAAAAATTGAAAGAAGATGAATTACCTTGCTAATTAGGAATTTCAATTAATAATTGAAAGAGAAGAGGTGAGAGATACGTCGGAGATGAATTGTGAGATGGCTTGAGATGAGATGAAGTGTTTGAGATGAGATGAAGGTTTCGGATTTTAGAGGTAGAGGGAGGAAGTGTTTGAAATAGAATGATAATGTGTTTAGCCGTATGTCTGATTTTATTCAGCAAAAACTTATACATTAGACACGCCATTCGGATTGGCGTGTCTTCTTCAATAGACACGCCAATGCGAATGGCGTGTCTAATGCATAAGTTTTTGCTGATGTTTCTGCTTTGGGCCAAAAAATTAAGCTGAATAGACACGCCATTCGCAATGGCGTGTCTAATGAAGGAAACACGCCATTCGGAATGGCGTGTCTATGTGTTCACATTTTGTTGAATTAAGCCTCATATGTTCATTGAAGACACGCCAATGGCAATGGCGTGTCTTAGCCTCGATATTGACTCGCAAAACCCGAGCCTACGTGGACACCAAAACGATAAATAGTTTTTAGACCAACCCAAAACGATAAATTTTTATTTTTTCAGCATTATTTTAAAAACGGATTCAAGTTTTTTTTCCTCAAACACATCTAAAGTTTACATTTTTTTGGGTAGGAAAATAAGGAGAAAAAAGATTATACATCGCAGATACTACCTGTATTATAATATTGAGGTTTTGTGCATTTTTTTCGAGCCTTTTAAAGTTTATAAATTAAATTTTATATCTTATATATGATGTTTTTTTAGTGTTATTGTAATTTTTTTGAGCTTAATTTTTAAATTAATAAACTCAAAAAACTTTATAATAAAACTATACTATACTCAAAAACTTTATTTTAAAGCTCAAAAACTATATTTATATGTGGTAGTACCTCAGATGTACAATCCACTTACTGGAAAATAAGGGTATATCTTATGCGGAAGCGATCGAATCGTTGTGATCGTTAATTGTCCACTAACGAGTTACTTGTTGAAATAATCTCTAACTAGTTTTAATATCGTGCAAAAAAATGCACGGGTTACTTTTAAATTCGAAATAACCCGCCTTTATATTTTTTTTTCTTCAAATAATTATGTTTTTTTATAAGTAATTTTTTTCTAACTATTTGACTCATTTAGTGTTCGTTACAATTTATCATTTTTTATTTTATTTTTTAGTTTACCTATCATTATTCATCGTATAATTATTTCTTTTGACAATTTTTCACATCTTTCGAAATTTTAAAATTGTTTTTAAAAAAAATGTTTGGGTTATCGCGATTTTTATTGATTATTTGTATCTTTTGGATGTTATAATTGTAATTTTTATATGTTGATACGGTAATGTATGATTTCATATTAAATGAAATGATGAAAGATGGAGAGAGATTAAATATTTAATAAAACGTAAAATTAGGAGAGAGAGTAATTAATTATGTAGGAAGAATGTGGGGGGACCTACCTAATTATTTATTGAATCCTTGAAAAGTAATGACCAATAGGAAGAGAGAAAATGTTTCTCCTTTTATATAAGGGAGATTGTCTTGACTCGTAACCATGTTATGAGAATTTGGTTGCCTTGATTGGTAAGCATGTTATTTGTTGAAGGGGCCGGTATGAGCAAATCGCTAGCCCTTTGGCGTTAGTTGATCAGTGGTCGCCCCCTCTTTTCTAGTAGGCTCACTAATAGGAGGATGTGCACATTTAGAGTTGAGGAGGTGTGATAATGCAAATTATGTAGTGTAACTTAGGCATTTTTAGTACCTTTATAGTCATTTTAATACGAATTTGTAATAACTTGCATCATTAATTGTTTTACTTCTATACAATAATATAAAAAGGCATGTTGAGTGCCTAATTAACAAGTATTTTTTCTAGCTTTTTGTGATGACACCTTACCACCATATAAATGTACTAATTTAACCCTTTCATGTATACATAAAATATACAAAAATCTCTTACAATAATGTCATTATCATCATCATTATTTTTAAATTAATTGAGCATATTAATTTTTTCATGAGTTAATAAATTCCAAAAGTGATTGTAACACCCGCAAATGTATTCTATTTGTATTTTAAAATATTTTACGGATACTTTTCAGCGAATTTTAGTTTTAGTCTAGAATTAAATTTCCCGTATCTATTTTAGAATTTCCGAGTTCGTTTTCGGACTTTACGCGAGATTTCGAGTAAGTTACGTCTTAAGACGCTTATGGGCTTTTCCCATATTTTTCCACTCACCCTCCTTATATCCCCATCATAAACCCTAACTCCTTCCTTCATTTCCACTTACTCCTTCTTCCTCAACAAACCACCAAAACCTAAACTCCATTCTTGTTAAATCTCAAAATCGTCACTACTCCTTCGTTAATTGCTCAAATCCGCTAATTTCCGTCTTAATCTTTCCCACTCATCGTCCTCTATCTTAATTGGTAATAAAATTACCGTCTTTCTCACTTTTCATTTTAACCGTCTTTCTCAAAGGTGAATTATATTCATCTTTTGTCGTCTTTGTTTAGGTGGAGACCTTCAAGATCCCGATAAGGATTACTATCTAGTGGAGGAAGACTTAGAAATCGATTAAAGACGCATAAAGGTAACGGCGAAGGGTTACTCGATATCATTTACGTGTTTTAATGTGTTTTCTATGTTAGTAATCGTATTTAGAATAAGATTAGTAATCATAGGAATTGTGTTGTTGATGATGGTTGTTGTTAGTTGATAATTGATATGAGAATTGATGATTTGTGATGTTAAATGATGATTTGTGATGTTAAATGATGATTGTTGTATGTTGAGCCTTAGTGAAAATTGTGATTTTCGTGCACTTTAGACCCCAGCCGGCCGACCGGCAGCCGGTCAGTTGACCGGCTGGGGAGTGGCTGATGTTGAATTGTTGTTTACGTAGAATTTTAATATACAATACGTCTCAGCCGGCCGAGCGGCAGCCGGTCAGCCGACCGGCTGAGACACATGCCAATATTACTTTATTTTCTCGTATGACCTTGGTCCCAGCCGGGTAGCCGGCAGCCGGTCCCTTTGACCGGCTGGGACACACTGCTTTTTCAGTTGGTTTTCAAATGATATATTGGGCCAGCCGGGTAGCCGGCAGCCGGTCCCCTTGACCGGCTGGCACACGCTGACTTTCCTTTGCAATTTCTTTCTTATGTTTTCATTTATAATAATTCGCATGGTTCGTTTATCGTATAAATTTACGTAATTACTTTAAATATTAATGTTTTGAATATATGATATTCAATTCGCTTGTATCGCATGTTTTGTGACGGTTTTTGATATGTCCCACTTTGAGTCGGTTTTACACATGTTATTGGTTTGAGCACTATTTGTTATGTGCTTTGTACTCTCATTCCCTTGGCTACCTCCACGTTCGTAAGGCTGGAATGTCGAAACGGAGAGTGTATCCTTACTGCTTAATTGCATGTGTTAGTGGGCATATGACGACGTTGTTGGGAGGCGAACGCTTTGCGTTGATCGACCCGGCCGTCAAATGTTGTATACTTGTGAGGTGGTGTCATTGCATGTAGCGTACCGCTTGTTATGAGGCTTGTGCTCTTTTCCGCCTCTTTCGTGAAGGTTGACCGAATTTGGGGTACTCGGCGTCTATGATTGACCGAGTCTTTGATGCAAAATGTTTATCGCATGTCGAATCGGAAAATTTTATTACGAGAGTCTGGCCAGGTTTAGACTAGGATCAGATATTTATATCGTCGTCCTACCGGGAGGAAATTAGTCAACATATACGAAATGAATTGAATCGTGTATGCGTTCAGGGCAATGTTTTATCCCGTGGATGCCTTTTAATCATACTTGCATGTACACGGTGCTAGTGCGTGTCATTTACCGTGAGAGATGTCGTCAACGTATTGTACGTTTGAATGGATGATTATATGATTGATTACTTGTGATCGTTGGATGACTTGGCATGGTTTGTTTGTCGAGTCTCAATCTTATCAAACTTATGCCGCTAACGATGAGATGCAAGCCCTAGTGAGAGCGTATGGTTGCCTAAGAGTGTCATCCCCGAGTCTATCTATCATATGATGGTTACGGCTTTGTACTTCATGTATCGATATTCTTATATATTGAATTGCCTATTTATCCTTCTCGTATTTCACATGTATATCTATATATATGCATGCTTCTACTTTTGTATTTCCGTTTATGTACGTTTATTGTGATATGGCTGGGAGAACCCGGAGTTACTCCCCACTGATTGTGGCGTTCATGTTTTTCATGGATGAACAGGTTGCTTGATTGGATGGCTTTTTGCTTGTGGTATTTTGGGTTCGGGTGTGAGCTTGCGGGCGTTGGCCTGGATGAATCACCTCTAGACGTTGTTTAGCTAGTTTGCTAATAACTTTGTTACTTGATAACATTTTGAGAGACCTTGTCTCTTTGTAGTATATTATATTTTGGTTTGTAATTTTTGACATTCCTCGTACTTTTCTAATTGCATGTAAAAAGGTTTTAAAAATACCGTATCTTCCGCTATATTAATCACATGCTTGTTATGTTTTATTTCCGCATTCGCGAGGGTTGTCACAGTGATAGTATCTCTACAAATCCACTTCCAAATTTCATAAATTATAACTAAAATTGAGATTTTAATTGAAGTTTTTGTAACAGAAAATGTTAATGAATCAATTAAGGTTCTTCATGCTAATAATTTACAAAAATCACATTGTGAAATGTTGGAAAGACGCATTATAGGTTCTTCATTCCGGTGGACTTCATAGTTCCTGACATGGCGGAGGATTCTCAAATCCTCATTATTCTTAGGAGGCCATTTTTGCACACTGCCGGAGCGGTGATTGATGTAAAACATGGGAGGCTAACCCTTGAGGTGGGAGATGAAAAGATAACATTTAACTTGCAAAGTGCCATGAAAGCTCCAAATCTTGGAGAATCTTGCTATTTCATTGATATCATCGATGCCTTTGTTGAAGAAGTGACACCTAGTTTCTTTATGAGGGATCCTTTGGAAGTTATCTTGACCTTGAAACCAAGGGATGTTATGGAGGATCTACATGGGTTTGAATTTGACTTACTTGAAGCAACCTTGGAAGGAGAAGAGTCTGATGAACAACAACTTTTAAGACTTGAGTCTATCATCCAAACCTCTTGTGCGGTGGATATTGCGGTAGAGGTACAAGCCCCTTCTCTAAAACCCCCTCTAACTTGATATATGCTTACCTTGATGAGTCAAAATGCAAACCCTGATTGTAAATGCTCACCTTGATGATAATAAATTGAATGCCTTGTTGTGTGTCTTAAGAAATCATGAGAAAACTATTGGTTATAGCTTAGATGATTTGAAGGGGGTTAGGCCCCGTTCTTTTGGACTGAATTTTGCTGAACTTTTCTGAACTGAACTTATAGGAGCTGAACTGAACTGAACTGAACTTATAGGAGCTGAACTGAACTGAACTGAACTTATAGGAGCTGAACTGAACTGAACTTATAGGAGCTGAACTGAACTGAACTTATAGGAGCTGAACTGAACTGAACTTAATTTTACTTAATTGAATAGAACTTATAGAATCTAAACTTTACTAAAGTGAACTTTATTATTATCATTATCTTTTGGAAAGGGTCGTCATACAAAAAAAAATATACTCTAAAACATAAGGTAAGATAATAAAATTATTCCGATTTATATACATTGGTTTGTTGATACAGATTACTACGTTTACATTACGATAAAAAAATAAATCACATATTATATCGTTTTCTAACCATCTATTTCTATATCATCATCATCCTCATCACTTTCTTCATCACTTTCTTCTTCACCTTCACTATCACTCGAAACAACAAATCCATTGTCTCGCCAAATGTTTTTTCTACTATCTTGTTTCGTATCTTGAACATGACATTTTTCCGCTTATCATCAAACATGCCCGAATCTACTGTTCCTTGAATATTCACGTCATGTTGTATAATAGGTATTCCAAGAGTATGCATCCTTATAAAATTATGGAGTGTGAATGTAGAAACAATAATAGACATTTGATACTTTTGTGACATTTGGGGCATATTTTGTTAACATCTTCCACCTTTTTTTCAATTAACCAAATGTCATTTCAACTTTCATTCAAAAATGATGAATGTCGATAGTTGAAATACTCTACAATTCCTTCGGGCGGTCTCAATGATAATGTATGTATCCAATAATTAATGTCAAATGTTTTTATATCGGTTTTCATAAATAATATATTCCGTATAATTTTACTAAACTTAATTTGTAAGAATTGAACTTTTCTGAACTGAACTTATAAGAGCTGAACTGAACTGAACTTATAGGAGCTGAACTGAACTTATAGGAGCTGAACTGAATTGAACTTATAGGAGCTGAACTGAACTGAACTTATAGGAGCTGAACTGAACTGAACTAAACTTATAGGAGCTGAACTGAACTGAACTGAACTTATAGGAGCTGAACTGAACTTAAAGGGGGTGAGTTTAAGTTCAAAAGAACATGGCCTTAGTCCCGAGTTGTGTATGCATAGAATTCACGTGCAAGATGATCATGAGCCTAGAAGGCAGCCTCAAAGAAGACTAAACCCTACCTTGCAAGAGGTAGTTAAAGGTGAAGTCATGAAACTACTTGATGTCGGGATCATCTACCCAATCTCTTACTCCGATTGGGTTAGCCCCGTGCAAGTGGTGCCAAAGAAAGGTGGCATCACAGTAGTGAAGAATGATAAAGATGAACTAGTGCCTACTAGGGTAGTGACGGGATGGAGAATGTGCATAGATTATAGGAGGTTGAATGCCTCAACAAGAAAAGATCATTTCCCCCTTCCCTTCATTGATCAACTCCTAGAAATACTTGCCTCAAACAACTATTTTTGTTATCTAGATGGATACTCGGGATTTTTCCAAATCCCAATCTACCCAATTGACCAATCGAAGACCACATTTACATGCCCTTATGGCACCTTTGCCTATAGGAGAATGCCCTTCGACCTTTGCAATGCCCCGACCACATTCCAAAGATGCATGATGAGTATTTTTTTCCGATTACATTGAGTCTATCATGGAAGTTTTTATGGATGACTTTAGTGTATATGGGAAAGACTTTGATTTGTGCTTTCATAACTTGTCTTTGGTATTGGAAAAATGTGAAGAGGTGAGTCTCGTTTTAAATTGGGAGAAATGCCACTTCATGGTAAATGAAGGGGTAGTTCTTGGTCATCTTATCTCGGAAAAGGGTATCCAATTTGATAAAGCAAAGGTGGAAGTGATTGAGCAATTACCCCCACCTTCAAACCTCAAAGGGGTGAGAAGCTTCCTTGGTCATGCCGGCTTTTATCGCCGGTTCATCAAGGACTTCTCCAAAATTGCTAAACCACTTACACAACTTCTCCTTAAGGATACCCCTTTCCATTTTACTAATGAGTGTGTTGAGGCATTTGCTAGGTTAAAGGAAGCTCTTATCTCGGCCCCGGTCACGCAATCCTCGGATTGGGAATTTCCATTTGAAGTGATGTGTGACGCAAGTGATTATGCCGTTGGTGCGGTTCTTAGCCAACAGAAGGACAAAACTTTGCATGCCATATACTATTCTACCAAGACCCTTGATGAAGCACAATTTAACTACGAACCAACGGAAAAAGAGCTTTTTGCTATTGTTTATGCTCTTGACAAGTTCCGTTCATACTTGATTGGCTCCAAGGTCATTGTTTATACGGACCATGCCGCACTTAAATATTTGCTTGCCAAGAAAGAAGCCAAGCCCCGCCTCATTAGATGGATCCTTCTCTTACAAGAATTTGATTTGGAGATAAGAGATAAGAAGGGTGCGGAAAATGCGGTGGCGGACCACTTGTCCCGGCTATGCTATAACGGAAGAAAAGATGACATGCCTATCAATGATTCATTCCCGGATGATTTTCTCTTTGCCATTAATGAAACCCTTCAAAATCAAACACCTTGGTTTGCGGACTTTGCCAACTACATTGTGGGTGGTGTTCTTCCACCGGGCATCAACCTCAATCAAAAGAAGAGCTTTTTGTTTGAAGCTAAAAGATACTTTTGGGATGACCCTTTGTTGTTCAAGGAGTGCGGTGATGAGATGTATAGGAAATGTGTTCCTCAATGGGAGTATGCAGATATCATGAGAGGATGTCACTCCTCTCCTTATGGAGGGCACCATGGGGCAAGCAAGACCGTTGCCAAAATACTTCAATCCGGGTTCTTTTGGCCCTCTATGTTCCAAGATGTTAAGCATTTTGTCCAATGTTGCAATGCTTGTCAATGCACTGGCAACATATCTTGGAGGAATGAGATGCCCCTAATGGGGTTTCTTGAGGTTGAGGTGTTCGATGTGTCGGGCATAGACTATCAAGGCCCCTTTATTTCTTCAAAAGGGAATAGGTACACTCTAGTGGTCATAGACTACGTGTCCAAATGGGTTGAGGCGGTTGCTTCCCCTACCAACGAAGCCAAAGTTGTCATAAATTTTCTAAAGAAGCTCATATTCCCCCGGTTTGGAGTACCAAGAGCTTTGATAAGTGATGGAGGCACGCACTTTCATGAAAAACAACTTGACTCACTAATCCTTAGGTACGGTGTTCATCACCGTACCAGTTTGGGTATCATCCCCAAACTAGTGGGCAAGTCGAAATCTCCAACAAAGAGAACAAGTCCATCCTTGAAAAATTGGTCTCAAAGCACCGTAAATATTGGAGTTCAAAGCTCGACGACACACTGTGGGCATATAGGACGACATTCAAAACTCTCATTGGAATGTCGCCGTATAAGTTGGTGTATGGCAAGTCTTGCCATTTGCCCATAGAGCTTGAGTACAAGGCACATTGGGCTATTAAAGAACTAAATGTTGATGCCAAGTTGAGCGGTGAAAAGAGATTGCTCCAAATCCAAGAGCTTGAGGAGTTCCGCCTCAAATCCTATGAGAATGCCCGAACTTACAAGGAGAAGACCAAGCTCGTTCATGACAAGAAGATCCTCAAAAGGATCTCCAATGTGGGGACAAGGTATTTCTATTTAACTCGAGATACAAGTTATTTCCCGGGAAGCTCAAATCCCGGTGGTCGGGACCATTCTTGATCACCGAGGTGGGAAGATATGGAGATTTCGAGTTGGCAAGCAAAGATGGCCAAATATTCAAGGTGAATGGGCAACGAATCAAGCTCTACAAAGAAGGTTCTTTCATCGGGGTAGTCGAGGCTTCGCACCTCAAGCCGACTACCCTCCATTAATTCTTGAAAAAGAACGGGTTTTGTGGAGTCCCCCAAGAATCACAAATTTGTATATATTTCTAACTCATTTACTAATGCTTAGTATATATTAGTTTGCATGAAAAAATTGGTTAAATTGACAATAATGAGGTTGAATTTTTTGTCAATTGAATCATTACGTAAATCAATTTCCCATTATTTATTTGATTTCGTAGATTTTGGTGCAATTTTTGTCAATGAGAGAGTGAGGGAGGGATTTAATGTGGTGTGTGATTGTTTTGTAAGATGAAATAAAGGGAACATGGAGGAACGATAATGAGTAAGCGGGAAATCAAAGAAGAATGAAGCAATTTGGCCCAAAGGCTCGAAAACAGTCGAGTCATGCTCGTGAAATGAGCCTCACACCCGTGACAAGTGAATCAATGGCAAGAATTCACGAGAAAAATAGTTCACGACCGTGAAACCCACCTCACGGTCGTGAAATGCATTTCACGGTCGTGAAGTATGGCCAAAAACTGACCCAAGTTCTGCCAGTTATTTCACGGTCGTGAAACTCAAGTCACGCCCGTGACTTACTTTTCACGGCCGTGAAGTGCCAAAAACTGTGACTTCTCTTTGTTTTTCTTCACCTTCTTATCCCTTCACTTCATCTTCCTCACCTACCACACAAACACAATCCCAAACACTACTATCTCACTAAAACACCCAAATCTCCCTCAAAACTCCATTTAATCACCTCTGATCTACTCCAAATTGCTACAAAAACTCTCCTTTATCAATTACAAACACAAAAGAACCATTCTTCCACCAAATAAACACCAAAAAACTCAAAAAATTCAATTTTCAAACCTAGTGTTTCAAAAATCCGAATTTGGGGATTTAATTTTTGGGTTAGTTTTCAAGCTTTCTACTTCAATAGAAAGCGATTTTGGGGTTAAGTGAGGGTTTTTCAAGTGCTTGCACCCGTCTTAAGGAAGTTTTCTAGCAATTTATATTTGGGAAAAGCTTGTTAATTGAATAACAATGGTGGGAAAAGGAAAAGGTAAAGCAACAACTTCAAGGACTCAAAAGAGAAGAAGGGGAAGCGGTTCTAACAACCCGGATGGGGATGAGGACTTGGAAGTAGAGCAACTTCCAGATTTTCCGGAAGTCGTCTTCGAGACGGATGCTCACCGACAAGCTTTTGAAGGTATTTCGGGGTTAGAAACGGAGCCAACCATCTTTCTATGCCATGACATCATACGCGGCTTAGGCATAACGGAACAAATGCGAACCTTTTTTGAGGCTACCGGTATGTCTACTCTATTTTCTATGCATGAGCTCTCTTATCGGAGTCTCACTCTTGAATTTCTAAGTAGTATAAATGCTTGTGTGAATGCTGAAAAAGTGCTTTGCTACATTTTCCGTCTTGCTAATACCACGCATGTTATTCTCATGGATGAATTTGCTTCTATTTTGGGGTTATATTTCCCTTCAAAAAGGGATTCCGAGGAACCAAAAGGGTATAACTTGGGCATACTTTGGGAGGCATTGACCAGGACGGTATTGACCGATTTCCGGCGGAATTCGGCTCTCTTAATTCACCACCCTCTGCCCCGTTTTTGGCACATGATAGTGTCAGGCACCTTTCTTTTTAGACAAGAACCGAATAACCCAGCTAGACCTCACACTTTTAGAAACGCACATGAATGTGCAAGGGACGAGGGAAAACTTCACCTTTGCCCTCATACATGAAATCTTTAGGAGGTGGAGGAAGTTGGGGAAGACCACGGTGGCTCGTAAACAGACGGTGGTCATAGGGGGTTTGGTGACTTTTTTGGCAAAGCATTTTGATCCGGTTTTTAATAGTGATGGGGCGTATGAGGCCTTACCTGGGGGAACGCTTCTTGATGAGACTACCCTAATCCACTCTAATTGGATTAGGATTGACCGGAATAAGGGGTATCTTTGGGTAATCAACGACGCCACACCTTTTTACCTTCCTTGTCATAGACTCCCGCCTTTCGCACCTAGGGGCAACTCCATGGATAGGCGACCCATCTACCTTCTACCGGTGACGATGGCAGGTAGAGCCTCTTCTAGTAGAACTAGGGAGGAGGGAGAGCCCTCCCAGCGACTTCAACCCCGACCTACACAGAGTCAGACTCACCCCATGTGACCTTGCATGTTCCTCCTTTCCCTTTGCCACATTTGCAAGCACCCTATCCCCCACCCAGTTTTGTAAACATTCCCCCCTACCCATTCGAGTACCAGGGGTATGTTCACCCCGACCCTTCAATCTCCCCCCCTCCCCCAAAGTGACTACCTAACCGGTCTAATGCAGAACATGCACTTGAACATGCATGAAGACCGGGTGAAAAACTACTATGCCACCTACCTTAACTACTACTTATTGGCTAACCAAGGGTACATTGACCCTAACAGTTTATTGCCAAATTGGGCACAACGTGACTTGTTGTTTCCCAACATTGGAAACCGAGGAGGGGTAGAAGGCATGGAGACTGGGGGTGACCATGGGGACTAGGAAGAGGGTGGTGGTGGTGGGCGGGATGAGAATGTTGAGGATGATATGGAGACTTTTTGAGGAGGATGCATGTTTTGATCGATGATAGGAAGAGTTGGAGTGGTGTCTATGTGGCTTGTTTAACATCTACCCCCTCCCATCTAGTGCGTGTTTCCTTCTTTTCTCTCATTGTATGATTTGAATTGCACCATTAACTTGTTTTTTTCTTTTTATTGTTGTGTTGGTCGGCCTCGGTAACATTGGAGGCGGGTGTCCATCCCATCGGACACCAATATTTTGCTCCCATAAGGAAAATCCAAATTGACAAACCACATTCATTTCATTTAGCTAGTTTTCATGCATCACGTAGTTGCACTTTTAGGTGCCATTTTTGGACTTTCCCGTGGTAGGTACTCCCATGACGGCATTGCATTTATGCACATTACCGCCGCGACGAGACTCTGAAATGGCACACCTTGCATTCCTTTTTATCTAGACTTTCTTGTGGTAGGTACCCCAATAAGGGGCATTGCATTTATGCACATTACCACCGCAACGAGACTCCAGATTAGCATATAGATTAGCTTGCATTCACATAGATCATGCATCTTTGTATTATATCCCTTGCATTTAGTTCTAGGCATATTAATTAGTTCATGCATTTCATTTAGATTTATACCAGTTGCATAAAAAACCCTCTTGTATATATTGTTAATATTGTACATATTGCTTTTATTTCCCAAATATCAAAAATCCCAAAAACATGTTCTTTCCTTTTTGAAAACCACATAAAAAAAACACAAAAAACATGCATTTCTTTACTTTAGATAATCCCATTTCATACATTAGGGACAATGTATGTTCCTATGTGAGGGATGGCGAATTATTATGATAATTTGAAAATTTTGAAAAATCCCAAAAACATGTTTTATTTTGCATTTAAATTCATTCAAAAATCCAAAAAAGTTTGAAACATAAAAAAATTAGCTTGTTTATATCTTAGTTTGTATATATTTGCATTGTTTTTCTTCTAACCTCCATATATAGGTCCGCTACAAAACGCTTAAGACTCTTATGGAAGGGAATAAGAAGACCGCCATGGTATGATCGTTCCTATTCCTTCCCCTTCTTTCTTTCTTTACATCTTATCACATGAGGAGTTTGGAGGAATTATTGATGATTGCGATGTGGATTTTGATGAATTGGCGGTTGTGTGTCTTATGTGCTATTAGGGGGTTTCATTAGATTAATTGTCACGTAGTTCATTAAAGCATTTGCATTAGTTTGTATATATGTTGCTTAATTCTAGATCATGGCATATAGTTGCATTTAGGAAAGCTTTTTGAAATGCTTAATTTAAAAATTGAACAAGCTTGGATATGCCATTGTAGATACTTTATTTTCTTAGCACTTTGCCTATTTAAATAGAATTTGAAATACCCTTTAATGTGTATTTTTAGTGTAATTTTTGCACCGTTTCCTAGAGCCTAGTCAAGGGCTTGCATTTACCATCTTGATCATCCCCATGGTGTGAAAATTCCTTGGTGAACGCTTTCTTAGGTGACTCTCGAGGCCATGTAATTGTCCAATCATCACATTTCACTACATTTGACAAAAAGGAAATTTTTTCATCACAAGTCCAAAAATTGAGTTCAAACACAATTGAAAAGAAAACTTGAAATTTTGCACATCTTTGCCTTAGTCCTAGCTTAGGGAGTGCATATGGAAACTTCTAGGTTCTTCTAGAGTACCCTCACCACATATAGGCTCGCTCTCGATGTCGCTACGGCGAGAATTTGCCTATTGTTGGTCTCCGCCGCACACATTTTGCTAGGCTAACTTGCTCCCAAAAAGGCACCCAAATCAAGCAAAAATCAAAGACAAAAAGAAAAAGAAATCACAAAAAAAAAATCAAATAAGAACTCAAACATCTCGTTTCCTTACCTTTTTGAAGATTACTCCTACGTTACATGGCTAAGAGGGGACGACCCTTCCTTTCACTTAGGTGAGAGGCAGAATTCCGATCCTACAGTGTCTTCTAACACCATGGGGCCCTCACTTTCCATCCCACCACATCACCCTTGACAAAGCATTCTAGTAAACGTGAACGAGTTCACTAATTTAACACAACAAGGAGGTGATTCATTTCTATCTTTCTAGGCCTAGTTCTTTGTAAAACTAGTAATTACATAGGATTTTGCATGCTTGAGTTATTTCCATTTTAGATGAATCCCGGCACATGGATGAGGCATGTTGCCAGTTGCTTTTGTAGATGCATTCTCATATGTTTTATGTGCTTTATTGTCTAGAATGCATCAGAGTTTTGGCAAGACCCAACTTGCCTTGCAAGAAGGTATCCTACCTCATGGATACCTTGTTGTGAGTTGAAGGGACGGAGTAAGGCACGTTAATTGCCTTGTACCGGTTAGGTTTAGCGTAGTTAAATAAGGGTCTTGACTATTGTTCATCCTTACTCGGGACGAGTAAGGGTTTGGTTTGGGGAGATTTGATATAGTGTCATTTCACCCTCATTTTCCACCCCTTTTCGTCTCATTTTGCCTGCCTTTAACGCTCCCTAAGAGCGTTTCTACGTGTTTCACCTTCTTCTAGCATATTTCTCGCTTTCATCGTGTTTTTTGTAGGTAAACCGCCACTTTAGGCGATTTCTACCTAATTTTGATCAACAAAGAAGAAGGTGGATCACTCGGAGGACCCACGGAACACCTTAATGGGCCCAACATACCCTTGGGGGGCCCTACTCAACGCGCCAAAGCCCTCCCGACTCAAGGCAAGCGAAACCGGGAAGGAAGCAACAAAGTCAAGCAAGGGAAGAAGGAGAAGGAGCACTTCACGGGCGTGAAAGGTATCTCACGGTCGTGAGATGCCTTTCCAAGAAGGTGGAATTTCGAGCAATTCAGCTCATGGCCGTGAAATACATTTCACGGTCGTGAAACTCGTTTCACGGTCGTGACTTGATCGTGAAAGAAGGACCTGCCACTGCCACATATCTCACGACCGTGACTTGCAATCTCACGGTCGTGAGACACCTTTCACGGCCGTGAAACACCTTTCAAGGTCGTGACCTTCCCAGCTCATGAAGTCTTTCGAAGCCCATCTTTCCTCCATTTTTTAAACCTATAAATAGGCCCTCTTGTGTAATTAGAGGGCACGAAACCCTGGATCTGAAACTCTTATAGATTTGAGTATTAAAAAGAAGTAAGTGTAGCCTCGGTTGGTTAGCCCGTTATTCGAAAGGCTGGAGAAATCGAGTTTTGAGGTTATTAATGTGTTGGATAAATATTGTGATTAGACTACACTAGTAGAAATACCCCCTATCGTGTCGCCATAATCGTGGCGGTTCTAGTAGAAAACGCCATAAAAAGAAAAAAATATTGGCGGGAACACTTTTTTTATGCTATATAAGGGCTATTGTGACGGTTTTAATTAAGAACCGTTACGATAAAAAAAATTATTCGTGGCGGTTCTAAAGTAGAACCGCCACTATAGGTAATTTGTGGCGGTTAAACTTACAACCGACATTAATAATGACACTAAAAATAGTAAAATATAGCAATACATTTTTTTCAAAAACCGTTACAATAAGAGTTTTGTGGCGGTTTTAACAACAATCGACACATTAATCGAATATAAAAAAGAAGACTTTGGTATCAGGTAAACTATCTATATCTATTTACCCTATTACTTTCGCGCCTCCTCACATAAACAAAACCTCAAACCCAGACAGTGACCCCCTCTACAACCGCCATCCCTTTAATCCCCACAACCACCGCATGTCATATCCCGTTGACCATACGTATCCACGCTACCGCACATCATCAGTACCCACAGATAATAGGCTAGGCAACGCTTCTCTGTCAATCACCACAAAAACAATCGCCTCTTGAACTTGCAACCGTCGTTCCGCCGTGTTTGTTACACAATAAACATCAGGTTTTCCGCGGCCTTTGTTCCCTCCTCTGTGCTTACGACGCTCCTACCCTTGTTTTCCCTCGATTTCTCTACTCTTGAGACCGCTACAACATCAAAGGTACGCCTTACTACACGACTTATAGCATTTATAAATTATGTTTGTTGCTTTTGTGTACTATCAATTTCAGTAATATGTAGTCCAGCGAGCGAATAGTATTTTTTTACTCATTTGGTGTATTGTTGGGTGTTTATATGCAAATTAGTTTGATGTATTTGTTATTTTGTTAGGAGTGTGGAATTGTATATGGAATATGACAATGATGTGTGAATCATTAATTCACATTTCTAATACATTTACAGAGGGTACAATGAGATTTTGGTGAGAGAAAGGTTGTACTGCGTACTTAATTAATGTTGATTATTGTTTCTGCATTTGATGTAGTTTGGATGAACCTTTAGCAGTTTGAAATTGCAGCTAATACTCATGTTCCCTTTTTCCAATAAACTCCAAAGCCATTATATATGATCACCTTTGTATTGACTTTTTGCTATCAAGCCATGTGTTTATCTAACGATCTGGTCATGAGTATACTACTAAGTGCAATAAGTCTCTCTTAAGACGGATATATCCGTCTTAAGTTAAAACAGGCCAAATACTATTCCACTTGTATGGATACGGCAAAAAATGAAATGTCTGGGGAATGATAAGAAGTTTGTCCTATCTATACAAATGAGTCATTATTTAACCCCTCTTAAGCAAACACATGAGTACATACGACCAATAATTAAAGTTTCATTAGCAAACACATGAGTACGGGTTAATATTGTACAGTAGACAATATACATTGGAGCAGCTTAAATAATGACTTAATATCACGGTTCATTTGTGAAAACACGGAAGCTTATTTACTAACATGCTACTTTGTTTCCTATTACAGAATACATGGAAGCTTGATGATGATAAACAAAAGATTATTCTCAAGATATTATCTGGAGCATTGAAGGAATTCAGGTCGAGATTAACACGCACTTATATTACCAAGACTCTAAAACCTAAGGAAGGAGAAATTATTGGCGATAGGCCGATGGGTAAGTATAAAGCTATCACAAATGAGATTTGGGAAGAGTTCAAAAAGCAACGCATGGATAAGCGTTTTCTAGTGAGTACTTTATTATTTATTAAATTAAGTATCTAATTAATCTTGTGATAATATTTAGTAATGATGGGTATGAAATTGCATACGAACATTGTAGGTAATAAGTGCAAAGGCTCGAGCCTCCCAAAGAACGAACTTACTGTTGGAGTAAGTGTCCTCCACAATACTGCATTTATATAATAAATCTCATTTGGAATAAACGTGGCATGATTAGTATATTTTGATACTCCACGATAGTTGATTAACGTAAATCGGTAACGCTCAGCTGACTAGAGTTTGACGTTATTGTTGTATGACGGCGGTGATCAACTGATCCCTTTAGGTCACACCTATAGGATGAGACCCAAATAAAATACTAATTATTTGTATATGATATAGTTTAATTATGGCATTACATATATTTGATATGTACGTTTAGTTACGAGAGTTATTTATTGGAATTGAGTTAGGAACTCATTTCACTTAAGTTTATTAGTCAATTATACGATAACTGACTGAATAAATTTTACGTCTTATTTTAATACGATTAAATAAGATTTAATTTAGTGATTAATCGTTAATTCATTAAATTAGTTGAGGTTATGCATATATTTTGAGGTAGAGGTAATTAGTTAATTATATTTACAAGGAGTTGTAAAATAAATTAACTGGGCATTGTAGCACCCATTATATATTGATATAATGGTAAAATATCACTTAAAAGTTAAGTATATATTTGAGTCATATAATTGTTATATGATCAAATTAACACTTAATTATACAATATAATTAAGCATATGATTAATAAATATTTGTGGGACAAGTATTAAAAATCAAAATGGACCACATTTTACCATGTGGACCGAAATAATGTAGTGGAAAACATAATGATGGTTGTTTTCTTTATACTCACTACAACACATGATTATGACAAATGAACATGATCATGTATAATCCAACACACTACCTATTTGCATGTGATAAAAATAAGAAGAAAAATCACTTCTTTTGGTGATGTCTTAGCCGGCCTTGGTGCCTTATAAATGAGCAATTGTTGTTCATTTATGCACTACTTTTATTCTTGCTTATTTTTACACTTCTCTCTAAATCCTCTTCTCTGTACAATTCTCAAAAACACTAATATTCTCTAAGTATTACTAGTGTAGTAATACAATAATATTAGTAGTATAATGTCTTACTTATTATCTAGTTAATAATAAGTTAAGATTATTTGGGTTTAGTCTTGGGTGCAACAAGAAGAAGACCATCTACTTTGGAGGTTGTTTTATGGAGGATCATCCACTAATTCCATGCTCAAAAACAATAAGAAGGAGTTCTTATTGTATCCATATTGAACCGAAAAATCTTAATGTAAGGATGTTTTCGTCTTATCTTTTCTTTTATGCTTTTATATTTGCATGCATGATAACTAGATCCTAAATCATTAAGTTAATGTAATTTAATGAACTAATTAGAGGAGTATAATTAGAGGTCTAGGACTTTCATGTGGTATCAGAGCTCAATTGTTACATGCATGTTGATTTTAAGCATTAAAATCGAGTTATACGATAACTTGGGTAAAATTGAAAATTTGTGTTTAAAATTGGTTTGCACAAAATTTTTGATTTGCATGTATACATACTGACCTCAAAATGGTTGTGGTCAAATTTGGTGATTTTAGGGATTAATTTGCTATTTATTTTGATTTATGGCCTTTAAATTATGTTAATATGCATGTTTTATGTTAAAAGTTCACTAAAAATAATTGCATGTTGATTCTGGTCATGAAATTTTTATATGATCTCACATGCATGTTTTAAATACTGTATGTAAAATTTCGTGACTTTTAATTAAGTTTTGCATGATTATTGATTTTTATGAGATAAAAGTCAATAAAGTGAGATTATTATGTTCATAAAATTGAAACGTCCTTTTCTGGTCTTGAAAATTATTGGTACATTTTATAATCTGATTTATATCATCTTGGTGAAATTTTATAGTTTGTTTCACTGTTTTACTATATTTAATGGTTTTTATTTGATAAAACCGTTGAATACAAAATTATTTGTTCATAAATATTATTCAAATTGTTTGGGAAAAATTTTCTGATTTTTAGAGTTCCTGGAAATGTTCCTGAATGTAAAAAAATTTTGGTTTCAATTTTCTATGATTTTTATATTTTATTTTTGGTTTATTTCATAAATGTTATGATTAAACCTCTATATTTAGCAAATACGATCAATTCGAACTAATTAAATACAAACAAAGTTAGTGGGGACTAATTTTGAGTTCTAAATCAGTTTAGATAATTAGTTTGAGCTTAAATACGATTTAAGTGTTAATTATTGATTTTTAATGGGTAAAAATCGATAAAATCCATAAAACCGAGCTAGAATGAGCATGATAAGTATTAAGGGCGATTTTGGTATGATTTTTACAGCATTTTATTTATGTTGTTATTGTTGAATGAATGAATGTCATTTATTTAATTTTTAATGCAAGTTGTACCTAGTATGGCCTAGATTATTTTAATCGGTATTAACCGTAATGTAAGGGAATACCGATTCGGTTGTAATTTTATTTGCGATCTCGTATCGCCGTTTGTAATAATTTAATTTCATTTTCTAGATCAAATGTATAATAGAAATTTTATTTGTATCTTTTGTAATTAATTATTATGAAGACGGAGATTCCCGAAGTCGATGTTCCAAAAGACGGTGCATTTTTGGAGCATGTACCGTGAAGAGGCAAGGGGCCAAGGAGTTGGTTTCCGATTTTGTAATCGTCTAGTTAATTGGATTAGGTAGGTGGCCATACTAGGATTTATTATTTGCTTGCTTTATGTGTTTAGTTCATGCCAAAATCGCCAACATGCATTTTTATTTCTCGATTGTCAATTCAAAGTTATTCAAAATTCACCGACTTAATTCGCTTATAGGGAATTACTAACTAAATTGACAAGACCTCTAACATAACTTAAAAAATTGAGATTAGCCTTACCAATTGAACACCTATGAATCCCGTGTTCATTAGGGCTACCACGCTCGTGGGTCCCTTTTTACCTCGGGTAAGTAGGGTGATACGATCACAAGCTAAAATTGGATTGGACTCAACGAGATAAGCGTTATCTTGGGACTAGGAGATGGATTTAGCTGAAATCCGTCAACCAAGAGTTCTAAGGGTAGAATTAGTCAAGTATTGACTTACTATTTTTTTATAAAGGTAGCATACGATGACTATTTTTGTCTAAAGATGGGTCTTGGAATCACTTATATAATTTCGTGAGAGGTCATTGTATGAGGGACTTATTTAAAATTGTTTTACAAGTAAATTATAAGCAATGAATGTTTATTTTCCGTTCATATTTATTTTATTCGCGCAATGACGAATATTTTTCCTTCTACGAACTTGTAAATCCGTTCAATCGTGGAAAGGAGTTTCCATTATTTTATACGGTAGCATTTTGATTGCGATCTCCGTTTAAACCACCGTAGCTAATGACAAAATGAATTTTTTTTTCTTTTGATCCTCATATTCACCATCGCAAATGTCTCTTAAGAAGAGTATATGAATAAGTCACACTTAGTCAAAAACGTTAGAAATTGGGTGTACTATTTTCACCCATAATATCTATATGATCGACATTTATTTTGCTAAAATGCAAGTTTTGGGTATTAGATACCCATTATGGTTTTCATCAATGTATTCAATGCATATAATAATGATTCGTGCGACGACTAGCCATGATTAAATGTCGACCTACAAGGGAAATAGAACTATTGTAGTTTTTATTTCTATAGAGACATATAAAAGTTACTCCCTCCGTTTTTTAATGATGTTCTTTTTTAGTGAATATATGTGAGGTATATTTTAATAAATTGAGAACATCATAGGGAAACAGAGGGAGTATAATGTAATCAATCTAGTTTTGGATTTAGAGGTATACTTTAATAAAAGTTATTATGTACACGACCTCTAAATAAAGAATATAGTATCCACTTTAGTGTACGACACAAATGTAACACTTTTGTGAATAGAACAAGCGTTGTATCTTTTTATACCTATACTTGGTCAATGGTTATCCCAAACCAATCAAAGGTAATTATATTCTTGACTTAAACTAGAAATTAATTGTCATATAGATTGTAAAAGGCTCAAAATTTGGTGACCCTAATCTAATCTTAACTCTGGATTGTGTAGCACATTAAGAGGCTAGTATTGACTACTATCCCTAAACCATTTGATTTTGAATCTTATGGTGTGTGCGAATCTTGTATTCAGGGCAAGATGATTCGTCCCCTTTTTTATTGAAAAGGAAATCGAACTAGTGAGTTATTGGCCATATTACATAAGAATATGTGTGGTCCAATAACAAACACAACCAGAGATGGTAATGACTACTTCACTTTATTTACCGACGACCTTAGTAGATATTGTGTTTGATTCTACTTAATGAGGTGCTAAGAGAAATTTTTTGAAAAAGTTCAAAGAACTTCAATGTGAAGTAGTTAACCACCAAGAATATTAGATAGTGGAATTGCAACCAAATCGTAACTATAAATATCTAAGTATTGACTTTGGTTTTCACCAAAAGTATTGTGAAATAGTTTCACGAGTTAACTTCTTTAACATACATTATGAGATAAGGTGTTGTTGAATAGAGAAACAGAACCTTATACGATATGGTTTTGTCTTTGTCAAGTCATACTGAGGCACTTGACTAACTTTGGACTTTTATTATTTTGTCTGCTATTTCTTTTCCCACCATATCAAAACACATTAAAAACAGTCGGATTTTATTTCATATACGATATGGATAGGTAGCGTACCTAATTTGTAAGTTATCCGAATGAAACAAGTGCTCAATAATCCTACATTGAGCACGAAAACAAAGCGTTTGTAGCTCGTGATACTGTCTTTCAATAAAAATACGATTATTTCTTGATAAGACAGAGTGGGAGAAAATGTTTCAAGAGCCACAAACTGAGCATCATTGCTTGTTCTTGTTCAGAAATTGTTTCTTCGGAACCTAGGAGGTCAGGTGAAGATTTATCACTCTTTGATAAATGATGAATTCGTATTACTTTTAGAAAGTACCTAACTTGTGACTTATAAAACACTGTTTCTAGTCCCAACTTCTTGCTATGGCTTAGAGTCATACGATTCGTAATGGACTCCATGCATGATGGTCAGGTATATGACCTGTTAAATTTTACTTGAAGAAGTACGACCTCTTTAATGTAAATTGATTTTTAAGATCGAAATTTGCATGGATGAACATTAAAATGTTTTCAAAGATAAATTGGTAGGCAAAGAGTTTTGCACCAACCTTAATTCTTCGATCCATTCGAATATACTTAGCAATTACAACATTTCATAATAGTATGATGACAATTGGATCTCAAGAACCACCTTCTTGAATACGATTCTAGAAGAGGTAGAATATTTTATATCTACCTGTGGGTTCGTAGATCCTAATTATCCTAAGTTAATTTTGCAAGCTTAAGAGGATGTCTTAAGTAAGCACTAAAGAGATGGAATTAGTGTGTCACTCATGTTGTAAAATATTTCTCGATACCTCGAGGAATTATGTTGATACATGAAGTTTAGTGGGAGTAATATGGTTTTTATCAGTCTTACATGTGGAGACATATTAATCATTTTAGATGATGGAAGATTTTGGAGAAGTAGAATACATCTTTTAGATATCTGGATTTATGAAGATAAATCTAAAAGGATATTAGCGTTGAGTCAAAATTCTTATATTGATAAGATCTTTGACTAGCTCAATGAAGTTGAACACATGATAATTGATTCTTTTTGCTTCCGTTGTGGGATCAATTATATAAGCTGTGATGTATACTCAATCCGACATTTCGCATGCCTTGAGCATGACGAATCATTTGCAATCAAATCCAAGTGAGAGTCACATGATAGCCATAAAGAATATCCTTAAGTACTTGCGAAGGACTAAAGATATGTTCCATGTGTTTGGAGTTTAAAGTGAGTTGCGTGTAAGGGGTTACACAGACATCAGTTTCCAAACTGATCAAAGTGATTTGAACTGGCTGTGTTTTATAGAAGATTTATCTGTTGGAAGAGTTCCAAGCAGAAAAGACTATTGGAAAAGTTCCAAGTAGGAGTGACATTTTCAAATATAAATGTCATGTATCCGCTGGAATTGTTCCAGGCAGCTTATCATTGCGGATTTCACAACGAAAATAGAGTACATTGCATCGTATGATGATGCATATGAAAGTAGCTTGGATTTGACAGTATTGGAGGGACTAGAAGTAGTTCCTATAGTTGTATATCTTATCCCATGATATTGGTAAAACAGTGGGAGCTACCTTTAGGCCAAGAGTCCTAAGTCTAGATTCAAACCTAGATACGTACTCATAATGTTTTATGTAATATACGATTACGTAGACAAAGAGAAATAGCAATCAGAAAGATGGGAAAGATGCAAGTGTTGCTAATCCATTAGCTATGCTTTTGCAGGCTGAACATGATAGTCATGCCATTTCAATGGGGATTGAAATATGTACCTGAATTGCTAGAGATTATGAGATATTAAATTATTGATAGCGTATCAATTTTTCCAAATATTTGATAATCGCATTCATTGTTAGATTTTCATTAAAAATTCCTTTATTTTGTTTCACTAAATTTTAATACTTTGTTTATCCGAATTGGTTGAAAGAAAGGTTCAACCCAATTCAAGTGAACATGATGAACTTAGTGTTTTGTCCCTAGTCACTCATTTGAGGTGACGTCTCAAAGTGACTAGATTGTAAGTCGATCGATGGTTGGTTCAGCACCATGGGGTCATGGAGATGACTGGTCGTTTACATAGACAGACTGTTGAGACACTCTGTCGGGCAGTGACCATAATAGAATCCCTTATCAAAATTGTTGAAGCCTGGTCGTGGCGGGGATTTCTATTTTATTCCTATGAGTCGATTCTTTAGACTGGCGACCATTTACCTGAGTCGGTGTAGTTTCCGATTGCTTTTGGTTTTTGTCCTAGGTCGTGCTGTTAAAGGAGGCCGATGGACATCTTCTGGGTCATGGTGATCTGCATCATACAGTATAAGATGGGTCAACAAGAATTGTACACCCACGTTGGGTATTAACATCTTCGGGCCACTCGAGGAGTAGTAACTGGAAATGCGTGGCCACGCTCGGAAGAGATCTCTGGTAGATTTTTCGGTCAGACAGTTACTCTCCCAGATCGAGAAAACCACTCTATTTATAATTTTCAATCGTAAGTGCGACCTGTAAGACACCTTGCAATAAGTGGGAGGATGTGACACAAAATAGACAAGAGAATCGGTAGCACGCAACTTGTCGAGACAAGTGGGAGATATTGTAGGAGGAGGAGTCCTCCACAATAGTGTTGCTACATGCACAACTTGTATCGGACAAGTGAGATATTGTTAGAGTAAGTGTCCTCCACAATAGGTGCATTTATATAATAAATCTCATTTGGAATATACGTGGCATGGTTAGTATATTTTGATACTCCACGTCAGTTGATTAACGTAAATCGGTAACGCTCAGCTGACTAGAGTTTGACGTTATTGTCGTATGACGGTGGTGATCAACTTATCCCTTTAGGTCACACCTATAGGATGAGACCCAAATAGAATACTAATTATTTGTATATGATACAGTTTAATTAGGGCATTACATATATTTGATATGTACGTTTAGTTACGAGAGTTATTTATTGGAATTGAGTTAGGAACTCATTTCACTTAAGTTTATTAGTCAATTATACAATAACTGACTGAATAAATTTTACGTCTTATTTTAATACGATTAATTAAGATTTAATTTAGTGATTAATCGTTAATTCATTAAATTAGTTGAGGTTATGCATATATTTTGAGGTAGAGGTAATTTGTTAATTATATTTACAAGGAGTTGTAAAATAAATTAACTGGGCATTGTAGGACCCATTATATATTGATATAATGGTAAAATATCACTTAAAAGTTAAGTATATATTTGAGTCATATAATTGTTATATGATCAAATTAATACTTAATTATACAAGATAATTAAGCATATGATTAATAAGTATTTGTGGGACAAATATCAAAAATTAAAATGGACCACATTTTACCATGTGGACCGAAATAATGTAGTGGCAAACATAATGATGGATGTTTTCTTTATACTCACTACAACACATGATTATGACAAATGAACATGATCATGTATAATCCAACACACTACTTATTTGCATGTGATTAAAATAAGAAGAAAAATCACCTCTTTTGGTGATGTCTTAGCCGGCCTTGGTGCCTTATAAATGAGCAGTTGTTGTTCATTTATGCACTACTTTTATTCTTGCTTATTTTTACACTTCTCTATAAAACCTCTTCTCTCTACAACTCCCAAAAACACTAATATTCTCTAAGTATTACTAGTGTAGTAATACAATAATATTAGTAGTATAATGTCTTACTTATTATCTAGTTAATAATAAGTTAAGATTATTTGGGTTTAGTCTTGGGTGCAACAAGAAGAAGACCTTATACTTTGGAGGTTGTTTTATGGAGGATCATCCACTAATTCCATGCTCAAGAACAATAAGAAAGAGTTCTTATTGTGCCCATATTGAACCGAAAAATCCCAATGTAAGGATGTTTTCGTCTTATCTTTTCTTTTATGCTTTTATATTTGCATGCATGATAACTAGATCCTAAATTATTAAGTTAATGTAATTTAATGAACTAATTAGAGGAGTATAATTAGAGGTCTAGGACTTTCACTTACATCCTCATTATTTGGGAAGAGCGGGATATACCGGTAAAAAGGAAAAGTGGTATAAAGAAGAACTTGCTCAAGCCCTTACATGCGAACAATTGGATAATCATGATTCTTATCCTACTCTCTCACAAGAATCAGTTACTTTGGTTGATGAACGCTTTAGTAATCGCGGTTATTTATGGATAAAAACATATACCCCACCATCCACTTGTAGTCCTCCACCACGGATACCAGATGTGACAGAAAAATTCGTAAGTGAATTTTATTAATTAAGTAGATATAAAAGATACATTTATGTATAAATTTAGCATGTAACCTGATTGATCTTCTTCAAGTTATGAAAATACAGTGGAATCCCTCTATAAAAACCACGCCATTTATCTACCTGATTTAATTTTTAATTTTAAAACCAGCTATTTTTTTTGTCAACAGTGGGTTTGGAAGGAAAAGGAGTAAAAAGGAGAGTTCGTTCCTACTAGATTCGAAGATGCGTTGACAAAAGCATTAGGGAAACCAGAACATAATGGAAGAACAAGAGGAGTTGGTAGACATGTTGATCTCCAAACATATTTCGGAAGACCGACAAGTAGAGGTTCAAATGGAAAGATTTATACTGAGGATGACATGAGGTTGCTAATGGAGAAGGTGAAGAGTGAAGCAAAGGAGGAGGTGAAAAGAGAAGCTATGGAGGAGATGAATGCTATGATGGAGAAGAAATGAGCCGAATTTATGGGTAAAACGGCTTCTGTCAACAAAATGTGGTAGCTTCTGCTGAGTGTTATTTGTCGTATCGACAAGAGAAGAGTAGTAGTCATTCGACACATTATATTGACCCTTTTGTTAAATTAAAGGTAATATCATTTTTATACCTTCTTAAAAAGCATTATTATTGGTTTGCCTTCATAGTTTTAATTATATATTGTCCGGTCATTATAATGTGATAATAGAAATCTGTTCATTGCCGACTTGTTGTGTATATGAATGGGGAACTGATCATTGTTGCCGAAGGGATGGTTTCACCATGGGTAAAAGGTAAAACTTTACACAACAAACCATTAAGCATGGAAAATGCCCATGTTTCCATTGATAGTGTTATTCGAGCCGACGCACCACTTCCATTGCCATGGAATGGATTCACAAATGTCGGTGAAGCGGAAGGAAGCTTTTCACAATGGCCTAAATCTTTGATTTTAATGGGAAATGAGGTAAATGCGTACACAACCTTTTATAATTTTATATTTTAACATATTATCTTGCCTTGTAATTTCAACCGATTCACCATATGTACTCAAAATTTTGTTTCAGGTCAAATCTAGCAATGAAAAGAAGAGAAAAGGCGAGGCCAAGTACACGAGGGAGTATGCTAATAAAGCTCAAAAACTTGTAAGTTCATCCGTTTTTGTTTTAATGTCGGTTAATATGAACAAGATCATCAATTATTTCCTTGATATATTACATTTGTTTAATTTGAAGGTTATGTGTGTTGAACAGATCAAAGGAAAAGACATCGCTCAAGGCGAGGAGTAAGAGATTAGACCTCTTAATGTGATAGAGGTTGATGGATTGGATCATTATTGTCAAGCCTTGGAAAAAAAGTAATGTTCCTTTCCCAAAGATGAAGTCATTAAGATGGTGATCGATGAGTCAGTTTATAATTATAAATAAGGTAACACGGTGTCCTACTTGACCAATGTTGAAATTAGGCAAATGTTCAGAAGTCAATGGTTAAATGTTGTTGTCCTTCAAATATGGGGAAGGTATGTAAAATTCTATATATATTTACTCGTTATTTTTTATATTAATCCAGATTACTAATTATTAAACTCATATTATGTTGAAATTGTAGTTTCTTATATCAATGTGCGACTGAAATCGAAGCAACGAATGTCGTTGGATTTATGTGTCCCGTAAAACTCTTAGATTACATGCATAATACGCGAAAATGTGAAGATTATATAATGCATGTTATGAAGATTCAAGAGGAAAAGAAATATATCATGGGTGCATTTTATGAAGGGTAATTATTCATAAAAAATATTATTATTTGTTATTTCCTAGTACTAACTTTATGTATGAATTTCAATGCATAGAAATCATTGGATGTTGATCGTTATTTGCTTGGGGCTGAACACTATGTATATTTTGGATTCACAACAAAGGACACAAAAAAACTTAAGCATAAATGGAAGGCTAAAAGCTGCTTGGCTTTTACGTTGTGTTAGTGGAGGAAGGCGTAATTTTGCTAAAAAGAATAATCAACTTCAAATTAAAGTGATCGAGGTAAGTCAACTCGAATTAATTACTTTTTTCCAACTATCTCAAATGATATTCTTAATATGCTTTAATTAACACTATACAGTTTTACAAATTTAATGTCCCCAACAACCAGAACATTACGAATGTGGTTATTATGTCATGAAATGGATGTATAACATAACATTCTACTACTCAAAGGGCAATGAGGAACAATTTGAGAAGGTATTTCTCGTTTAATTATATTTTTATAATAGTTTATATATTCTTTTTAAAATCAATTTCTTATTATATATTTTCGTAAATGCAGATTATTGGAGATTCAACCATGTCACTTGAGGATATGAATGAAGTTAAAGAGGTGTGGGCTACGAAATGTTTAGAGAACATGTAGCTTAGATTAGATTATTGAAATTTTGATTATTGTTGGCGTGAGGTTGCTGATGAGAATGTACACTTGGATCTTTTGTTGGCAAACATTGATGTAACTCTTTTTTCGATTAGACGTAAGGTTGTTACGATGACAATGTAGGAAGCATTTGGTTGGGTTGTTAAGTGCCAAATATTGCAGGATATTACATCTATATTTATATTTGGTTAACGAAAATATTACGGGGAGGTGATGGCAAAATTCAGCCAGCTAATTTGTATTTTTTTTTTAAAAAAAAAAATTTATATTTAAAGTGACGGTTCTTAAATTACAACCGACCCGATAATTTACTTTTATATATCGTTTGTTACAGTAAAGCTAACACCACACGCAATACAATAATGACGGTTTTGACATTACAACCGCCACTATAGTTTACTCTATAGTGGCGGTTTTATAATCATCCCTACCTATTCTAATCATCAAGGAGCTTGAGTTTTGTGGATTCGAAAACGTATAACCTCATACTCAACTTTTCCATTATTCTTTAAGTTTTTGCTCGAAATTAGGCTTTAATTAGTCTTAGGTTGAGTTTCCCCTTGCCCTTGATTGATTGTGTAGTTAGGACTGGACAAATTTTTCTGAGTGAGGCATAGAAATTCAACAAACACTAAGTTTTTGAGGTGTTGAAATTGTTGCACACCAAGTGTTTGTTGAATTGCTTGAGTGAAAAATTTCTTGAGTGATTGCTTGTTGCTTGTTGTATTGTTTTGTTGTTGAATTTTGCAGAAAAATGGCACCCAAAATCTCCAAATTGTTTGGCAAAGGAAAGAATAAGAGGGCCGCGGTGAGTGAGCCCGACACCGAGATGGAAGCGGTGTTCATGGGCTATGAGAGGTTGAGTGCTCAATATAAGAGAATATGGGACAAACTAACCACACCCCGACAACAACCACTCGTAGCTACAAAATTCTTTTGCCCAAACACCCTCCATGCCTTGGGCATGTTCGACTTCACAAGGGATTTGCTAGCTAAAGTAGGGCTAGAAGCTTATCTCGAACCGGACTCTTGGGATCATACCTATAGGAGTTTCGCGTATGAGTTTCTAGCAACCTTGTCCGAGTTAGACGTGCCCGAGGGTGAGGAAAAAGCCTACCGTTTCCGTCTAAACCAAACTTGGCATAATGCCCCAATTTCCGAAATCCGTCAAATCCTTAAGATTACCAAAGAACCCGAAGACATTAGATGCCCCAAGGGAAAAATGCACATGATGTGGAGTAGCATTACAAATTGCAACGCCGCATCTAAGGATGCCAAACTTTCTACTATTACCCACCCCGTGCTCCGCCTAATCACAAGATTCCTTACCACCATCTTTAACTCCGCGGGAGAGCCCGCTAAAGTACCGGAGAACATCCGGTTATGTTTGTGGACTATGCTCCCGGAGGGGGTAGGGGTACCGGATTGGGCAGATTTGTTTTTGAGGGCTTGCATTAAACACCGACAAAAATCTACCAAAGCAAGCATCCATCTTGGGGGGGTGATTACATTCTTGGTGAGGCACTATGAGGGGGACATTGGTGAGGAGCAAGAGGTAAACATTTGTAAGGGTTTGACGAGATACAACCGATTTGGGCTCGAGGAGGTTCATATGTTTAAAATTAGCCGAGAGCAACCCTTGAAAGGATTTTGGTTGGGAAGTGACGGGCTTAGTTACATGAAGATGCCTCGACCTCCAAACAACCCCTTACCTAGGGGGCCTGTAGCGTGGGATTTTTTGTGTCCTAGGGAAGAGAGTTTGGGGGTAAGTAGTGAGGAGGCGGAGGTAGAGGAAGTGCCTTTGAGGCCAAGACGAAGGGTAAGGAGAGAAGGAGGTGAGGGAAGTGAGCGAGTGAGAGAGGAGATCGAGATCCTCGCAATTGAGCAAGGACCTTTCCAAACCCCACATTTACAACAACAACAACAACAACAACAACAACAACAACCACCGCCATTCCATTCCCAATCATCCTTCCAAAGCCACCAAGACACCGACACACCTATATTTGATGCGGAGACTCGTTCTAGCATCCCCATGGAGCCATGGCAACAACAAATGGCTTCCTACTTTGCTAGCACCAACGACGTCTTAAAGCACATCAGTGGAAGGGTGGACGATTCGTATACTTGGCAACAACAACAAGGAGGTAGGCTAGAGTCATTGGATGATTAGCATAATGTAGTGGAGGTGAGAGAGAGGTTGAGAGCGGAGGCCGAGAGGGCTCAACAAGAGGAATGGAGGAGCATGGTAGCACGGCAAGAGGAAGCCCGCCTTTGGAGGGAACAACAAGACAAAAGGTGGCAAGAGCAAAATGAAATGTGGACAACACAAAATGCTTGGAGGGAGCAAGCCACAAGCCATTTTCAAGCTCAAAATGAGCACCACCACACTTATCTTCAAGATTCTTATGAAGATGCGGTGGCACAAGAAGATGTTTATGGCTTGGCTAGCTCACTCTTTGGCATGTCTATCCAACAAAACCCGGGCTACCCCACTCCTTACACACAAGAGGCCCTTGATGAAGGCCTAGAAATAAGAAGAAGGGTTAGAGAAGAAAGAGAGAGGAGGAGAAACCGAGGAGGTGCCTCGGGTTCTTCTCGTTTCGACAATTGATGAAGTACCCCGCCTTTTCCCCTACAATGAGGACATTGTATGATCTAAGTGTGGGGGAGAAGATTGTATATAGTTATTTTGTTTTGATGCATTGTATTTTGTTTTGTTTTTATTTTGAGGAAAAAGAAAGAAAAAAAAATATTGAAAATCCCGGCTAGGTGAAAACCCACAAGGGTGGGCACCTAGGCAAAAATTGGGAAGGTGGCCGAGGACGGAATGAAAACCCGAAAGGGCATTCCGGGTAAAATGAAAAATCGAGTTGCGAGCCACCAATGAGAGGAAAGGAAAAGCTAAGGTGAAAACCCGAAAGGGCACCTTAGGCAAAATGAGGGATCTTCAAGAAAATAAAATGGAAAAAGAAAAATGAAAAAAAAAATTGAGCATAATACTTTCTATGATGAGGATCTTGGAGGCATAAGAAGGGAGTATAAGGAGGAATTTGGAAGGAGGCTAGCTTAGGATTTCTTTTATTTTTATTTTAAGTCACAAATTTGGTTCCAAATTGGTGGATTTCTCTTGGTGGTTGCTTGGTTGTGCAAATTGTGTAGTTTGGGGCCAACCAAGTAACCATGTTATACACTAGTGGAGTAATAAGGGGGTGGTATGAGAAGTGGAGTTACATGGAGTTTGGTGATGAGGGCCATCTCGCTATGCCTTGGGATAAGGCAAAGATGGTCATACTACATTCTTGGGAGCCATAAGAAGGGAGGAGTTGAGTTGAGATGAGTCGGAGATGGTGGTGTGTCGAGTCTTGTATAGAGAGGGAGTTATAAGTAGGAAGTGGTAAGGGAAGAGTGTTAAAACAACCTTGAGTCATTTTTCTTTTAATAGGTGGTTGTGTTTTGAGGGAGATATAAGAAGGAAGTGGTGAGGGAAGACAGGTCATTACCTTCACATGCTATGTTTGGACTCGTGTTTGTCTTGCTAATCTCGAGTTTTACTCGGGACGAGTAAAAGTCCAAGTGTGGGGGTATTTGACAACACCAAATTGTGTTGTGTCTAGTAGTATTTATTAGGGTCATTTGTTATACTTTTTACGGGTCATTAGCGTTTTTTATGTTAACCTTAGTTTTATTAATAATGTTGTTATTTAGTAATTTTAATCAATTTTGACAGTCAAACCCAGAAGTCAACAAAAGTCAAATCCGAAACCCGAGACCCAAACCCCGGAAATTGGAGTGGGCTAGAAATGAATCATCAAGGCAAGAAGATCAAACCCAATGGGTCAATGGAAGTCAAGGCGGGGCCAAAAATCCAAGGGTCAACGAAAGTCAAGAAGGAAAAGCAAAGGGAAGACTGGCAGCACGAAACGCTGCCAGCGTCCAAGTCTCAGCACGATGCTCTTCGTTTCTCCGTCTTGTCTTTTGAAAGCCCATCTTTCAAGGCCCCTAGGTTTGCGGACCAAGGGTATATAAGAAGAAAACTGAAGAGAGAGAGCAAACAACTTGGCATACAACATTGAACAACATATTTTCCTTAGAACTCTCTCTAGTTTGTTCTTCATTTTAGCTTTTGTAATTGGTTTGCACTTCAACATGGGTTGTAATATTTGGATTATGGGTAGCTAATCTTTCCATTACTTGGTGTAATTTGAACAAGTTCACACCTTTAGCATTGTATGACTCTCTAATCCTCTTCTTCCTTATTTAATATAATTTGTTTGTGTTAATCTTTCATGTTAAGTGGATGAATGTTTGGTTTGACTAGTTTGACATTTTATTTGCTTAATGAATGCTTGTTCTTGGTAGGAATTGTCAACCTATACTTGAATGTGTGAAGTAAACTTGAAAGACTTCAACTTTGGTTTAAAGTTAGAGTCTTTTGGGTGATAAATTATATGTTGTGTGATTTTTACATGGTTTAGTGTTGAATTGCATGATTCTAGCTTAATCCTTTGGTTTAATACTTAAAGCTTACTCCTTTGATTGTGCTTATGTTTTAATAAGTGTTGGTTAAGTTGTAAAGGGTCAATCTTGGGTGGTTTAATCCATGTTGACTATTTCTTAGGAGGTAGAATTAGATAAATAAGAGGAGAGGTATAAAGGAGTCATCTTTGCTAATTGTTGTGTTACTTGGGATAATTGCACAAAGTATTTCTCTCATATTTGATTAATTGCATAGAAGGTGTTTGTTCAAGTGTCTAGACTAGAATTTCATGTTTCAAGTTGAATCATCTTTTTACCCAAATTCCCCCATCTATGTTATCCTACATGTTTTTCTCATTGTGAATATCATAGTTTGTAATTAATTCAAGCCGTTGTTTTAATTATTGTCTTAATTAGTAATTAGTACCTTAATTTGTGATTAGAGTAATTAGTTTTGTTAATTGACATTTTGCAAAAGTCTAGATTAGTTTAATTTAGCTAATATTGTCTTCTCTTGGGTTCGACCCTATTCTTACCATTTTACTACCTTATTTGAGATAGTTTATGTTGGTCTAGGAGTTATAAATTGTTATTTGATTGTAGCTAATTAGCGGGATTAGCGACACCCCTTAAAAACCTTCGTCATAGATCCGCTTACACTGAAGAGGTCTTACCTCCTTAGGTAAATCAACCAAGTCCCATACTTTATTGTCGTACATAGAATCCATTTTGGATTGCATGGCTCCTAGCCATAGCGTTGAGTTGGGACTAGAAATGGCTTCTTTGTACGTAGTAGGTTCATTACTTTCAAAAAGTAATACATTATAGTCATCACCTTCCTCTATAATACCAAGGTATCTATCAGGTTGATGACTAATTCTGCTTGACCTCCTAGGTTCCGAAGGAATAATGACCGTGTCAGACGAAGAAGGAACGTTTTCCTCGTCGTCCTTTTTGGTTTGTGGCTCTTGGACTTCATCAAGTTCAAATTTTCTCCCACTCTGTCTTTTAGAAATAAAATCATTTTCTAAAAGACTGCATCACGAGACACATACACTTTGTCCTCGTGTTTAATGTAGAAGTAATAAGCACGTGTTTCCTTTGGATATCCTACAAATAGACATTTGTCAGATTTGGGTGCGAGTTTATCGTCAGACTTATTCTTAACAAACGCCTCACAACCCCAAATTCTCATAAACGACAAATAAGGGACTTTTCCTGTCCATATCTCATATGGAGTCTTGTTTGCCGCTTTAGTCGAGCTTCGATTTAGTGAAAATATAGCAGATAAGATAGCAAAACCCCAAAAATAATCAAGAAGCTCTGTCAGACTCATCATAGATCGAACCATATCTAATAAAGTTCGATTTCTACTTTCGGACACACCATTTAATTGAGGTGTCCTAGGAGGAGTCCATTGTGATACTATGCCACAATATTTTAGGTGTGAATCAAATTCATTGTTCTAGTATTCACCACCACGATCGGATCGTAGGGCTTTAATCTTTTTATTCAATTGGTTTTCTACTTCATTTTGAAATTCTTTGAATTTTTCAAAAGCATCACTTTTGTGCCTCATCAAGTAGACATATCCATATCTACACTAGTACAAAAATGGCTTTTGGCTAAGGTTAAAAAAGACTTTTGGCTACGGCTCTCCAACCGTAGTAAATCAAGGCGTTGCCTTAGATCAAGTACTTATGGCTATGGTTAGGAACCGTAGCCTAAAGTGACTTTTGGCTACGGTTATTATAATTAAACCGTAGCCTTATGTTGATAAAAGGCTACGGTTCTATTGTAACAACCATAGCCATTTCTCAATTAAAATTTTTTAAAAAAAAATATTTTCTAAAATACGATTTTGTTAAATGTTTAGTTTTTATAGTAAGACTATAAATAATCACTGAAACCATTGTAAAAATACAAATGCTACAAATCAACATCAATACTTAAAGCTAAAAAAATAAGCATATTCAACTAGGATCCATTAACTGAAGCAACAAATTTTCTCTATGATTCAGCATCAGCATCAGCATCAGCATCAGCATCAGCATCAGCATCAGCATCAGCATCAGCATCATTATAATTGATTTCACTCATCAACAATTTCTTAGGCCCAACTCCAAATAGTGAGCTTAATACTCTACAACACTTGTTTTCCAATCTCCCATACTACCAAATTAAAAGAAATTTATCAGGCAAAACCATAAGAATGGTCGAGGAAGATAAATAACTAATCTTACTAGACAGACATAAGACAGTACAACACATCTAAAACTATGACTTAAAACTGATAAAAGTAATTGTTCGAGTACTTATCACCCAATATAGAACTTAAAAGCTAGAAGGGAAGACAGTAATAAAGAGCCATAATGTTCATCAAAGCTCACCATCTCAACAAAATCAACAAGGTGTTGAAGAGAAGTTGGTCCATCTCAGCAACTCATTATCTGAACCATTAACAAACACTCAATTAGTATTAAAAAAATAGAGAAAACGATTCTTGCAGAAGCCTGCCAGCCCGGTATGAAAAAAACCTGATATAAGCATTGTAGCATCATCTTAATTACTCCATCCAACTCAATAACATTGTCCAATTTTGACTTATCATGTATTACCTTCAATGAGTACACAAAGACGATTGGACTTACCTTGCAAATTCACAAGAAATGACGTCTCCCGGCTGCAATCTGTCTGAACAGTGGGTTTCCGAGATTATAGAGTTTTTAATATTAACTGCATTGCCTGGATCTCCTTGGGAGCGTGTCCTGAATGCCATGGTAAAATCAGTTTTAGGGATATCTTTCTCTTACACTATGGGTAATTTTATCCTATTTCGCTCGTACAATATCTTATACTCCGTGCAGTCTTATCTTTTAAGAAAAGAACACAGTAAAAAAACGGATTGTCTTGCAACTTTCACACTTAATACTGCTAGGTGGATTGATTAGAAGCATTCTGAATCAACATCAGTTTGATATTACGCAGACTGAGCAAGAAGGGATATTTCAATTGTTTTGTTAGGTGTGGCATGAAATTGAAAGACTAAAAGAAAGTCTTAGGTTAAGATTTATCCTCAGATTAATATAATTCCGAAAAAACACTCTATATGAATATATGTTCTCATTTAAAATAAATGTTACTCCGTATCCATCAATGTTACTTCCCCGTCCTTAAATAAAGAGAACAAAAAAAGTAAATAATGAAAGCAAGAGAGGGGGACAAGTGTCATTAACCCCAAAGAGCTGTCTAATTCTTCAAGGCTAATAACCACAAAAGCATAAGAGGCGCAAGTAACCAGACACCATTAAATGCGCACTAAATTATTGGCAGTGAACAAATGTAATTCCCAATCACAACATCACTCAAAACTAGAACTATAGTTATTCACCGGTAGCAAAACAAAGGAGGATCCACAAAGGTAACAAACCACTGCTAGTTTTACAGGATAAAGTACTTTTTTAGTCTATTCAGAACACCATCAAAGCTTGGCTAAGTATTTTCGGTTTTGTTTTTAGGCGCCCAAAAACACAACAATACCGAGAGAGGATGCGCCTGTAAATGCTGGATCAGGAACAGAAAGCAAGATACACTGGTGCAATTAATGATTACAGAATCTACTTATTAGCAACTGGAATATTCTGGCCTAGCTTAGTCTAAGAAGTGAAAGGCGTCCATTGTGAGCAAGTAAGAAGTGTTTCCTGTTTGAAAATATATAATATACTCAATGGACTTAAACTATGTGTGCTTTATGGATGAGACTTGGTGACTGTCCTTCGTTTCCTGCATGTTCTAGTGCGCTCCTTCCTTTTCCCTTGTTACTAAGACCAGTATTTATTCAATGAGATTGAGCGTTGTGAAGTTTATTATTGCCCGAGACGCTTATGGGCTGAACTGACTTGTCCATCCGTATTTTTCAATTCAAACAATGCGAATAATAATTCCCACCCATCAATATGTGACAATTTATGTCATTATCTCTTTTAAATTACTAAACAAACAGACCTTATTGGTTCAACTTTGATGACATCGTCCCCTTAGGCCCTTCCCTAGTGAACCAACATAACAAAAACTAATCATATGTTGAAAAAAAAAACACATAGAAGCTAAGCCTTAAAATGACAAAAATTAATGAAAATTTACATGAGAGTTACATGGCAATTGTGCTAGCAAGACGGAACTTTCAAAGCAATTTCTCAAGTTTCAAACAGAGGGTATGAACCAACTAAAGAAGATGAAATTTGCTATTTCCCTGACTCAACTAACCACGGAAGAAAACGAATTATCTCTCAATTGACTGAAATTAAAATAAAAGCCTTAACCCTAAAACTTAAAATTTGTACCATAACATGATAACAATAATTGAATCCCTAAATGAAAATTGATAGGAAATCGAAATTCAGTTACAAACGAAATCAAATCTTCGGAAATAATACGAATTTTGATTACTTATAAAAGAAAAAAAGAAATAAGAAATCATACCTAATTACGAACTGGAAAATGACAAACTGCGACGAAGTGTTTGTGGGTCACGAGCTGGCTATCGGGGAAAACAAGGTGGTTGTCGGTGACGATATCCAGCAAAGTGGATTTGAGGTGGCGATAACGAAGTGATTGCCGGCGATACCAAGTGGATTTCAGCGTTGTTGAAGAAGGTTTTGTCGAAGATAAGTTGTGTTTTGTGTTTTATTTTTGACAGTAAAGAGGTATGGGCTTTATGCCCTTATGTTGGTATAAAATGACTACGGTTATTAATCAACCGTTGCCCTTTATTTTTCATAAAATACTATTGGCTACGGTTTTAGAACTGAACCGTAGCCTTTGATTTTTATCTATATATTTGGCTACGGCTGGTTGTCAATAACCGTAGCCTTTTGTAATAGGCTACGGTTATTTTCAATGGCCGTAGCCTTTTCTGTTAGCCAAATGTCATTTTTCTACTAGTGCTACTCAAGTCTTCGATGAAAGTAATGAAGTAGTGATAACCACCTCTAGCTTGGATAGTCATTGGACCACACACATCCGTATGTATAAGGCCCAATACTTCACTTGCTCGTGTCCCTTTTCCCGTAAAAGGAGCACGAGTCATCTTGCCTAGAAGACAAGATTTGCATACACCATAAGATTCGTAATCGAATGGTTTGAGTACTTTAGATGAAACAAGTCTCTTTATGCGTCGTTCGTTTATGTGCCCTAAACGACAATGTCAAAGGTATGATTGATTAGGTTCACCTGTTTTGAGCTTCTTGTTTTATACATGATAGATGTGACAACCCTCGCGAATGCGGAAATAAAACATACAAGCATGTGATTTAATTAGCGGAAATACGATGTTTTTAAAACTTTTTACATGCAAATAGAAAATACGAGGAGTGTCAAATATTACAAACTAAAGTACGAAAAATATACTACAACAAGAGACGTAGTCTCTCCAAATGTTATCAAAGTAAAAGTGATAAGCAAACAAGCTAAATAACGTCTAGAGGTGTTTCATCCAGGGACAACGCCCGCTAGTTCACACCCGAACCAAAAATACCAAGCAAAATGCCATCCAATCAAGCAAACTGTTCATCCATGAAAAACATGAACGCCACAGTCAGTGGGGAGTAACTCCGGGTTCTCCCAGCCATATCACATTAAACGTACATAAAAGAAAATACAAAAGTAGAAGCATGCATATATAGATATACATGTGAAATACGATAAGGATAGATAGGCAATTCAATATATAATGATAAGAGCATATGGAATACAAATATGAATCCATCATGTTATACAAAGACTCGGGGAAGACACTCTTAGGCAACCGAATACGCTCACTAGGGCTTGCATCTCACCGTTAGCGGTATAAGTTTGATAAGATTGAGACTCGACAATCAAACCATGCCAAGTCATTCAAAGATCACGAATAATCAATCATGTAATCATCAATCCAAACATACCAATACATTGACGACATCTCTCACGGTAAATGAAACGCACTAGCACCGTGTACATGGCAAGTATGATTAAAAGGCATCCACTAGATAAGCATTTCCCTGAACGCATACACGATTACATTTCGTATATGTGGACAAATTTCCTCCGGTAGGACGACGATAATAATACGGTTCTAGTCTAAACCTGGCCAGACTCTCGGAATAACGTTTTCCGATTCGACATGCGATAAACATTTCGCATCCAAGACTCGGTCAATCATAGACGCCGAGTACCCCAAATACGGTCGACATTCACGAAATAGGCGGAAAAGAACACAAGCCTCATAACAAGCGGTACGCTACATGCAAATAACACCACCTCGCAAGTACACAACATTTGACAGCCGGGTCGATCAACGCAAAGCGTTCGCCTCCCAACAACGTCGTCGTATGCCCACTAACACATGAAATTCAGCAGTAGGATACATCCCCGTTCCGACATTCCAGCCTTATGAACGTGGAGGTAGCCAAGGGAATGAGAGTACAAAGCACATAGAAAATTAGTGCTCAAACCGTAACAATTGCAAACACCGACTCAAAGTGGGACATACCAAAAACCGTCACAAAACATGCGATACAAGCGAATGAAATATCATATATTCAAAACATTAATAATTAAAGTAATTCCTTAAATTTATACGATAAATGAACCATCGGAAATATCATAAACGAAAATGTAAAAGAGAAACTCAATGACCTTCCTGTAGGTGCCAGCCGGTCAGGTGGACCGGCTGCCGGCCACCCGGCTGGTACCATATGACATACGAAAAATCCAATGAAAAAGCAGTGTGTCCCAGCCGGTCAGGTGGACCGGCTGCCGGCTACCCGGCTGGGACCAAGGGTATATGAGAAAAACAAGGAGAAAGGTTGAGGTGTATCAGCCGGTCGGCTGACCAGCTGCCGGTCGGCCAGCTGAGATCAATTTCATGCATCAATTATTACGTAACATACAAATTATACAGCCACTGCCCCAGCCGGTAGGCTGCCGATCGGCCGGCTGAGATCAATTTCATGCATTAATTATTACGTAACATACAAATTATACAGTCACTGCCCCAGCCAGTAGGCTGACCAGCTGCCGGTCGGCCGGCTGGGGTCAACAATGCACGAAAACAACATTTTTCATCAAGGATCAATATTCAACAATTGTTATCTACCATCATAAATCATTAATTCTCATATGAATTCTCAACTAATAACATCCATTACTAACAACACAATCCCTAAGCTTATTAATCATATTCTAATTACGATTTCTACCAAAGGAAACACATAAAACACGTAAATGATATCGAGTAACTTTTCACCGTTAGCTTATTGCGTCTTTACTCCGCGTCAATATCCTCTTCAATCAAAAAGTAGTCTTTGTCGGAATCTTGGAGGTCACCACCTACAAATAGTTAATAAAAGATGAATATAATTCACCTTGAGAAAGACGGCTAATTTAAAAAGCGAGAAAGACGGTAATTTTATTACCAATACGGATAGAGGAAGATGAGAGGGAAAGAATGAGACGAACTTACGTGAATTTGAGCGAGAATTGAAAGAGTTATGACGATTCTAATACGGATCAAAATGGAAGCTAGGTTTCTTTGGGGTTTTCTTAGTGAGGAAGAAAGAGTTGAGTTGTGTGGGAGAATTAGGTTATGAGGGATTATAAGGAGAGTAAGTGGAACAAAAGTCAAGAAACGTCAATGACGTCTTAAGACGTGATTCACTTTAAATCTCGCGTAATATCCAAATACGAACTCGGAAATTCTAAATTCGACACGGGAAATTTAATTCTAAACTAAAACTAAATTTCGCTGACAAGTATCCGTAAAATATTTTTACTATAAAAATAGGGTACATTTGCGGGTGTTACAATAGACCTCTTTTGCAATACCTAGAACATAAATACCTCCAATTGAAATGGCCTCGCCATAAACCATTTCATTAAACGAGAAAGTACAACGATTATTCTTAATACAAAATGAAAAACCTTCCATGTCTAACATGGAAATGGAGATGATGTTCTTGGTAAGAGTTGGTACATAATAATAATTATTTAAATACAACTCTAAACCATTAGGCAAAAGAAGAACGTAGATGCCCACGGAAACTGCGGCTACCTTAGCTCCATTTCCCATGCGCAGGTCCACGTCACCCTTGGCTAGTGCTTGCGCGTCCTTCAGCCCATGTACATGATTACAAAGGTGAGAACCACAACCGGTATCAAATACCCAAGAAGATGTAGTAGCAAAGTTAATATCTATCGTATAGAGTGATGAAAGATTTTTACCTGACGTTGTCACACAACCGTCCTTCTTGTCTTTCAAGTATTTGGGGCAATTGCGTTTCCAATGCCCTTTGCCATTACAATAATAGCAATCCGCCTCCGCGTGTTTGTTGACTTTGGGCTTGGGCTTATAAAAGACCTTGCCCTTTCCCTTGCCGACTTTCTTGAATAGAGTCTTACCCTTTCCTTTGTCCTTTTTCACCCCCAAGGCTCATGTTCTTCAATTTCATTGAAAGAACGTCCTTGGGTTCACTCCCACTAGCCTCCATCTCCCTCTCCGCTTGGGTGAGGAGTGCATGGAGTTCATGGAAACTCTTTTCCATGCCATTCATGTTATAGTTCACCCTAAATTGGGTGAACTTTGGTGTGAGTGAATGAAGGAATTTACCCACCACTAATTGCTTTGGAATATTGCACCCTAGACGCTCTAAGGTGTCGGCGTGCTCAACCATTTTGAGCACGTCTGGGCCAACTTTTTTGCCCCTTTGAAGCTTAGTGTCAAAGAACTTCGTAGCCGCCTCATATTGGAGAATTTGAGGGGCTTGTGAAAACATCGACGTTATCCTCGTGAATATCGCATATGCATCGAGAGATATCAATTGGACTTTGAGTTTGGGTGAGATTGACCAAATCAAGACATTCTTGACGTGCTTAGCAACCTTCAAATAAAGGTCATATTCGGCCCGAACTACCGCGGACGATCTTGGCGCGGGTTCGGTGGGGGCTCTTCGACCAAGTAGCGAAGCACGTTATCGGATATCGCGGCGCTCATGATCGTTGATTCCCATTCAACGAAGTTACTACCGTCATCGTTTAGGACACACTTGTCCATGACGGATCTCAACCATGAGTCCTTACCCAAGGTTGCGTTGTTTGATGAAGTTGACATTGTGCGAATATGGTTACTACAACAAAAAGAAATATATAAACATTCATTGTTAATTTACTTGAAAACCATTTTAACAAGTTTAGCATTTATATAATGACCTCTCACTAAATTATATAAATGATTCCAAGACCCATCTTTAAATAAAAATAGTCATCGTATGCTACCTTTATCTAAAAATGGTAAGTCATTACTTGACTAATTCTACCTTTAGAACTCTTGGTTGACGGATTTCAACTAAATCCATCTCCTAGTCCCAAGATAACGCTTATCTCATTGAGTCCAATCCAATTTTCGCTTGTGATCGTATCACCCTACTTACCCGAGGTAAAAAGGGACCTACGAGCATGGTAGCCCTAATGAACACGGGATTCATAGGTGTTACTAATTGGTAAGGCTAATCTCAATTTTTAAATATGTGAGAGATCTTGTCAATTTAGTTATTAATTCCCTATAAGTGAACTAAGTCGGTGAATTGTGAATAACGTGAATTGACAATAGTGGGAAAAATAAAATGCATGTGTGACGATTTTGGCATGAGCGGAAATAAAGCAAGCAACCAAGCAACGGAAAAATCCTAGTATGGCCACCTAGCTAATCAAATTAACTAGATAATTACAAATTCGGAAACCAACTCCTTGGTCCCTTGCCTCTTCACTTGGAACGCCTTCCAAAAATGGCACCGTCTTGAGGGAGTCACCGGTCTTCATAAAAATAATTACATATAACAACCCGACCCGCCACCGTCGGAACACAACCCCAATAAGATGGGATGTGCACCTTTGGGCCTTAATTTGTCCTCACTTAAGCCCAAAAACACAAGGCCTTGTTACTAACTGGTGGGTGAAATCTCTTATAAAGATCTCATAAGCTCTTTATTTTTCCCATGTGGAACAACTTTCCTCATATCTCATGGGGTGTTACAAATTCCCCCACTTAAAGAACACAACGTCCTCATTGTGCCTTAGAGCTGACCGCAGCCAAGCCCAGAATCCTCTCCCGCTAGATGGGTGACCCGGGTACTCCCACCACAGGCTCACCACACGGTCGCAGGGTTGCTCTGATACCAGTTATAACAACCCGACCCGCCACCGTCGTAACACAACCCCAATAAGATGGGATGTGAACCTTTGGGCCTTAATTTGTCCTCACTTAAGCCCAAAAACACAAGGCCTTGTTACTAAGTGGTGGGTGAAATCTCTTATAAAGATCTCATAAGCTCCTTATTTTTCCCATGTGGGACAACTTTCCTCACATCTCATGGGGTGTTACATTACAAATATACAAATTTATATTATACATTTATTCTATAAAATGAAATTATTATTTATTACAAACCGGCGAAACGAGATCGCAATAAAAATTAAAACCAAACCGTTATTCCCTTACATTACGGGTAATAACGATTAAAAATAACTAGGCCATACTGGGTACAAAATATTCATAAATTATTAAATAAATGACATTCATTTATTCAGCCATAATAAAATAAATTGCTGCAAAATTCATGTCAAAATCGTCCTAAACACATTTATGCTCATTGTAGCTCGATTTTACGGGATTTATTGATCTTTAACCATTAAAAATCAATATCAACATTTAAATCTCATTTAAATTCAAACTAATTAACTAAACAGTTTTAGAACTCAAAATTAGTCCCTATTAATTTTGTTGGTCATTAATTAGATCGATTTGATTTCGTTTGCTAAATATAACGGTTTAATCATAACAATTATGAAATAAACCAAAAATAAAATATAAAAATCATAAAAATTTGAAACCAAAAGTTTTGTACATTCTGGAACATTTCCAGGAACTCCAAAAATAAAAAACGTTTGCTCAAAAAATTTAAATTAATTTTATGAACAAATAACTTTGTATTTAATGGTTTTATCAAATAAAAATCATTAAATATAGTAAAACAGTGAAACAAATTATGAAATTTCACCAAGATGATCAAAACCACAATGTAAAATGTACCAAAACTTTTCATGACCATAAAAGTATGTTTCAGTTTTATGAACATTATAATCTCATATTATCGACGTTTATCGTATAAAAATCAATAAACATGCAATACTTAATTACAAGTCACTAAATTTTACATACAATATGTAAAACATTCATGTGAGAGCATATTAAAATTTCATGGCCAGAATCAACATGAAACTATTTTTAGTTAAATTTTAACATAAATATGCATATTAACTCGGTTTAAAAGCCAAAAATCAAAATAAATAGAAAATTAATCCCTAAAATCACGAAATTTGACCACAAACATTTTGAAGTCAGTAGGTATACATGAACCAAAAAATGTTCGTCGGAATCATATTTTAACTCAAATTTTTGATTTATTAGTTATCTTATAAGTTTAATAAAAATTGTCCAAAATGAACATGCATGCTACAAGCTAGCTCTGATACCACATGAAAGTCCATAGACCTTAATTAGACTCCTCTAATTAGCTACTAAATTACTTGTTAATTTAGTATTTAATGATCTATGTAACATGCATGCAAATATAAAGACATTTATATAAAAGAAGAAATTTCCTCACATTAAAATGGAAATTAAATGGGCACAACAAGAACTCCTTGTTTTTGTTCTTGATCTATAAATTAGGATGAAGAAAAACAATCTCCAAATTATAAGACCTCCTTCAAGTTGCACCAAGATGATTCCAAATAATCTATTCTTATTATTAACTAGATAATAAGATAGATATAATACTATCAATATTAGTATATATTACTACACTAGTAATACTTATTAAATATTAGTATTATGAGAGTTTTAGTGAGAAGATGAGTTTTAGAGAGATTATGAGAAAATGAGCAAGAATGAACAACAAAAATGAACCACCATATTGCCCTTTTATAGGCAATATGGTCGGTCCATGTAGCCCTCACAAGGGACTTATTTTGATTATTTTAATTCACATGCAAAGTGGTAGAGTGTAGTGTTGAGTGAAATGATTTTAGGTTACTACTCATGTCATAACCTCATGTGACTTGTGAGCATGATTAAAGTAGGTGTCCTACACAATAGTGCGCCACATAATAAATCTCATTAAGGAATTTAATTGGGATATTGATTGACTATATATATATATGATTAGTTAGTTGATTAACGTAAATTAATAATGGTTGGCTGACTAGAGTTTGACGTTATTGTCGTATGACGGCGGTGATCAACTGATCCCTTTCGGTCACACCTATAGGATAAAACCCAAATAGTAACTAATTATTTGTATATGATACAGTTGATTAGTCCATTACATATATTGGATATGTACGAGAGTTAATTGTTAGAAATTGAGTTAGGAACTCAAATTCGATTAAGTTTATTTTTCAATTATGTAATAATTGACTAATAAATTTATATCTTATTTTAATATGATTAAATAATATCTAACTTAGTAATTAATCGTTAAATTACTAAATTAGTTGAGGTTTTACATATTTTTTGAGGTAGAGGTAATTAGTTAATTATATTTACAAGAAGTTGTAAAATAAATTAACTAAGCATTGTGGGACCCGTTATATGTTGATATAATGGTAAAATATCACTTAAAAGTTAAGTACATATTATTTATTTATTTGTGTCATATAATTGTTATATGATCAAATTAACACTTAATTATACAAGATAATTAAGCATATGATTAATAAGTATTTGTGGGACAAATATCAAAAATCAAAATGGACCATAAGAGCCACATGTGGCCGGTCATAGTAGTAAGTGGAGAGTGATGATGGTTGTTCTTGTTCATGCTCACAAGTCACCAAGTGATTATGACATGAATAGTACACCAAAATCATTTCAACTAACACTACACTCCACCACCTTGCATGAGAATAAAATAAGTAGAAAATCACCTACAATTGCATGTAGGGGGGCGGCCATTGTGCCTATATAAGGCCAATTGTTGTTCATTTTTTTTCTCTAATTCATTCTTGATTATTCCTTCTACATCTCTCAAAACATCAACCTCTCACTAAAACTCTCATAATACTAATATTTACTAAGTATTACTAGATTAGTAATATATACTAATAGTAGTAGTATTATATCTAACTTATTATCTAGTTAATAATAACGTTAGATTATTTGGTTTCATCTTGGTGCAACTTAAAGGAGGTCTTCTACTTTGGAGATTGGGTAGGTTTCTTAAAGTCAATATTAGACACTTCTAATATCATAATACAATTAGTTTACTCATTAAACTAAAGGATCTTATGCATGCAAAACAAAAGAAAAATAAGAGAAGAAAAATTTGTTCCTTACATTGGATTGGAACGAATTTTTGGGCACAAGATAGGACTCCTTTCTACTCTTATTCTTGAGCTATAAATCAAAGGATGAACTCCTAGTTTGAAATTAGAAACTCTTTAATAAGTTGCACCCAAGACAACTCCTAAATCACTACTAAAATACTACACTAGTATAATATAGTAGTCTCCCTTAAAATAAAATTTATACCACTATTACTACTCTTAGTAATCTTGTATTAATATTTTAAACTTAAGTTTGTATGAAGCTTCTCAAGCTTTTCTAGTGTGATAAGTTGTATTTTTATGAGAGATAAGCATCCTTTGCATGTATGAGATGTCTTTATAAAAATAAGAGGAACAAGTCCTCTTAAGCATGCTAGATGGACCGGCCACCCATGGTACATGGGGAAGGGTAAGCATGCTATTTGTTCTTAACAATGCACTAGGGTGGTTACTACGTTTTTAGGTGAAAATGATTATGTTTACCCATTAAACAAATCAACTAATTATCACCCTTAACTTACCCACCAAAAACCGGTGCACCCATATAAAATGCGTGTCCATTTTATTTTTGTAATTTGTCATTTGTCACAAATGTGACATGCAACATGTAATTTAGCTTATAAATTTACATTTAACTAATTTAAATGCAATTTCATAACAAATAAATTAGACTTAATATTTTAAGTCACATTTTATAATTACATGTAAATAAAATGGGTCATCTCATATTTGGTTAATATAATCTACAATAATTTGTAATTATAATCGACCAATTTCACTTATTCCAAATGTTTCATAAACATTATGCATTCTTAGTAATATAACGATTAAATTACCAAAAATGAATCTTATTTAATCATATTACAATAAGATATTATTCTCACTTAAATAAACTTAGTTCAATTTAAGGGATTAATTAATATGTATATCTATACAATTAATTAATGTAAATGATTAGGGGATTGTCCTTTAGGTGTGACCTCAAGGGATCAACTGATCACCACCGTCATACGACAGTAACGTGAAACTCAATTGAGCCAATCGTTACCGATTTCTATTGACCAGTTGACTATAATATTCATCATCCCTTTGTATTCTTATTATTGAGTTTTAATTATGTGATCGCACTATTGTTGAGACACTTACTTCAACAATCTCCCACTTGTCCGAAACAAGTGTGCGTCACCAATTCTCTTGTCCTATTACAATCTCCCACTCAATGCAAGGTGTCTTGCAGGTTGTACTTGCATTTGATCATATCAAGAGTGGTTTCCTCGATCTGGAGAGTAACTGTCTGACCGGAATTATCTACCATAGATACCTTCCGAGCGTGGCCACGCATTTTCAGCTTACTCCTCCTCGAGTGGCCTTGAGATTTAAAACAACCCTGACAAGGGGTGGACAATTCCTATCGCACTATTCCCTTTGCATAGCCACAGCTCATCATGACCCAAAAGATGCTCATTTGACCCCAGTTACGAAGGTCGTAGAGCATAAATCAAAGTCACTCTGAAACTGTGCCACCTTAGGTAAACAGTCTTTAGTCAAGGAATTGACTCAGAAAGAATACTAGTAGCTCTTGCCACGACCAGGCTATATGAGTTGCCAAACACAATAAGCGGTCACTTCCCGACAGAGTGTCTCATACAGTCTGCCTATGTGATCGACTGGTCATCCCTTATGACCCTATGACACTTGAACTTGCCATCAATCGCATCACACTCTAGTCACTTGGAGACGTCACCTCATATAAGCAACTAGAGGCCAATGCTATGTTAATACAGCGCACTTTAATGGGGTTCAAAATTTGTCTCTACAACCCATTTGAATAAAACAAAGCTCAAAACGAGTTTTAGAAACTCAAACGATAAATGTGATTATCATATATGAACAATCAACACAATGTTATTGCTTCATATCATATAATCTAAAGTATATTTTGTCCATGACAATTCATGACGATCTTATTAAATGCAATAAAGGCTTGGGTACTGAATATACCATATATTCATTTATTCCAACCTTGTGAATTGCTTTTTCCTTTCATCCAACGTTATTCCTAATAACATGAATTCATCTACGTACATGTCTAGATCTCTATCTAGTGTTGGGCTCTTTAACTTGAAAGATGTTCCCACTCGTTATCATGATAACTGATAGATATTTAGGAGAAAGGATTTACCATTAGCTCCTTGTAAGCCACCTTATCCTCATCATAATGTACTATGTCTCTATTTGTAAAATTGATAATGATTGACTCTTCAATCATCCTTTTAGTTATTCACTTCATATATAACAAAAGTATGCCTAGGATTTCTACAAATCCTTATAAGTTTGGAATTTTGGGTTTGTAGAACCTTTACTACATTACCAAATTTTCTCTACCAAACACAAGAATGAATCCCTAGTTCTCCTTGAGAACCCTATGGATTTTCTAATAGGCTATCCAATGACACTCATGTGGATTAATTTGTTATAGGCTTGTCATGCTCTCAACATATAATTCATTTAGGTATGTGTATGTAATGGCATACATGATTGGTATCATGTGATCAACAACTCTTAGGTTCAGTGGATGACTATGACCCTTTCATAGTGATCCCACATTTATCAACATAAATAACCTATTTAACTTGTTGAGATAGATAAAGGCTCTTATCGATATAAGTCACTTTTCCAAATGCCAAACTAAAATCTTCTATTCCACAATAGATTTTGATTTTAGTATACATGTTGCCCTCTTTCATCCAGCATTAAAATCAAACCATTCTTTACAAAAAGATAACACGAATACGTTACTCACAACGAGTGATACGTCATTCACGTGGAAAACAATTTCTCCCACTGAATTTCATATCTTTACATGATAAATTTAACTCCCACTTAATTTCATGTCTATACATGACTTTAACTCCCACTGAATTTCATGTCTATACATGTATTTTCGACAATTCGAGTGAAACTCTTCTTATATCTCATAATAGAAAATATCATCATAACCTCTAGGTAGATGCCTTAGGTAGGTAGATACCTTAGGCTTGTGCCATGTACACATCCTATTCCAAATCCCTATTTGGACATATGGTTTTGATGTGTATCTTATACACACCTACTATGAGGTATTTCATTGATGATTCGGATCTAAGCATAATTACGCATTAACTTGGCTTTTGAAGATATATACATGTCTATCCATGAAACTACAATTGGACAACTCCAAATAAAACATTTTCTTTGCATAGATTCCATTTAGTTTCATAAGTCTCTTATGTTAGAAAATCGAATTTTAAAATTTCTAGGTGCTTCCACTTCATAGATTATAATCTTATTATATCAAGAACATTTTCTTTTAGTCTGGTCACTAGTCTAAGGATTCACCTAAGAACGCTTTCTTTTGGTCTCCTCACTAGCCTTGGGTCTAACCTAAGAACATTTTCTTTTGGTTTCCTCACTAGTTCCTAAGTAGTTTTTCATTGTGGCTTATTTTCTCCCACTCTATCTTTAGAAAAATACAATTATTTTCTTTAAAGATAGCCTTATGAGCCACAAACAATTTTGTACTCATACTCGTGAGGGAGGTAGAAGTATCACAACATGACCTTAAGTGATCTACTAAAGACTTCATTGTAAAGACATCGAATCTTAGCTTTGAGATAGACTAGTTCTATAAGCTAAAGAGGTGTACTCATATTCATGTCAATTACAATCTTTATAAGTGGTGTGGCCAATTGGTTTGGTAGACTCCCTACTTTGAGTTCAATAACTCAATTTTGACTTAGTAATTGATCTTTCAAAGTGAGAATCGAATTCTTAGTCCTCTATTATAATTATCCAATCATCATAATACTAATATGATCAATTTGAGTCAATACAATTTATGTTATTAGTGCAAGTAGAGTATGATGACAAGTTTTTAGAACTAAAAGTTTCAACAAACCGAGTAACTTGGGTTGAAAACCAAGTCACTAAATCCAATTACAACCAATGTCAATAAAAGGAATTAAACAAATTTCCATGTCAAACAAGGAAATTATAAAAGTTCTAAAAACAATGTCTCAAAATACATCCCAAAATTTTGACAATTCAAAATGAGACCAAGCTTCCATAGGTCTTCAATCATGGGTAGTTGAAGAGCCTTCTTAGGCTTGCTTGTCCTTGCTTTTATCCTTGCTAGGATGTCCTAATTACAATTAAATAGGGTAAAAATCACAACTCGTATCTATATACCAAAGTTGAGATCATAACATAAACAATAGGGATAAATATTTACCTACTGGAACAACCTTTCTAGTTTTAAGATCTCCAAGATGCATATAGCAATTCCTCTTTCAATGCTCTACGCCATTACAATAATGGCATTTTTCCTTATTGGAGGCACTCTTCTCGGGCATGGGAAAGCTATTCTTAATAGCTTTACCCCTTTCCCTTGAAGGTGAAGGGCTTCTTCCCTTTACTACCACTTTTCTTGAACTTTCCCTTGCTCCTTTTGTTAATATGGAGCACATCCTTGGAAGTGCTAACATTTAGCCCATGTCTCTCTCGGCTTGCACGAGCATCTTGTGCAATTCATGAAGAGAGGTTTTTCATGTTATGCATATTGTAGTTTACCCTAAACTTCACATATGCTTTGATTTTCCCCAAGGAATGTTAGACTCGGTCGATAACGAGTTGTTCGGGAATGGCCACCCCTTGCAATTTAAGAGTCTCAACATGCTCAATCAATTTGAGTACATGAGGGCTAACTTTTGGTCCTCTTTTAGATTCATGTTGAATAATGTAGAAGCCGTCTCATATTGTAAGATCATAGGAGCTTGTGAAAAAACATGGTACAAGCTTGGCATAGATCTCATAGGCCGTTCTCATCTTATGGCACTCCCTTGAAGATCGGCCTCCATCGAGAAGATCAAAATGTTTTTGATCGCGGCGGACTCTTTGTGGTAAACCTCATAGGCTCGCCTTGCGGCGGCGGTTGACCTTTCATTAGGTGTTTCGGGAGAGGCTTTGGTAAGATAACGAAACTTGTCGTCACCCTCCGCGGCCAAACGGAGATGCATATCCCAATCGGTAAAATTAGCGCCATTCTTTTCTAACTTGCATCGATCCATGAAGGATCGAAGCCATGAGATATTTGTGAGAGTTGGAGCATAGGTGGTGGTGGACGAATTAGCATTTGCCATTGCGAATAAACAATTAGAACTACAAATTTTAAAGACATAAAGGAAATGTCAACATTTATCATTTTAAATACTTGTAAACATTTTAAACAAGTTTAGCATTTAAACAGTGACCTCTACCCAACTATTATAAATGATTCCAAGATCCAAATTCATATCAACTTGGGCACGGTAAGCCGATTCATCCCTCATTAACATAATTCGGTGGATTAACTCTTTAATCGATTCTACATTAGAACTCTCGGTCGATAATATTACATTAATATTTATCTTAAGCCCGGAACACATGCGGCTACAGTCGCGAATACTTCCATTGAGCTCAATCCAAATTTCGAAATAATAACCTTTATTACCCCACTTACCCAACGTAACAAGTTTAGCACCCCGGTGAGCCGAGCCTACTTCCTTGCGAAATTGGGATTCATGGGTTCTACATTTGGTAAGGCTTAATCTCAATTATTTATTATGAGAGGTCATGTCAATTTATCATCTATCTCGTTTAAGTGAATTAAATCGATGAATTAACGATAATTTTAATTGACACGGTCGAAGACTCGATAAAATATGCAGGTCATGTTATGGCGATTTGGCAAGGCATGCAAACATATTAAATAAAAATGCAAGCATAAAAATAAAACTCCTAGTATGGCCTTTCCTAGAAAAGAAAATCATATAATCTATTACAAGTTCGGAAACCAACTCCTTTGGTCCCTTGAACTTCATAAGCACGCCTCCCAAGGTCACCGTCTCTCTCTCGGAAATCATTTCCGAATGGCACCGTCTTTGGGAAACTCCGGTTTTACAATTAGTTACAAAATATATAATTAAATTACAATAATTTCTTATTATACATTTGTAAAATAAAATAATACAATAAAAGTGATACGAGATCACATTAAATTACAACCGAATCAATATTCCCTTACATTTCGGGCAATATCGATTAAAACTAAGGCCATACTAAGATAAAATTACATAATTCCAAATTACATAAACCAAAATATGACATTCATAATAAATATGCAGCATTATAATATGTATAAAACATGCTCATTTTAAATGTCAAATCGCCCTATTTAACGGTTTATATCGAATATAACCCGGTTTTACGGAAATGCGTGATAATAACACTTTAAAATCACCAAACAATACTTAAATCATATTTAAGTCCAAGTTAATTATCCCAACTCATTTAGGCCTCAAACATTAGTCATCACTCAATTTTTGACAATAATTCAACTTGTTGTTATTTAATTGCTCATAATTAGACTTTAAAATCATATTTTAATCAAATAAATCCAAATTTAATTACAATAATTTCAAAAATTGAATTTTAAATTTTTGTACATTCTGGAACATTTCCATGACACTAATAATGTCAAAAATCATGGTTAAAAATTTCGAATGGTTTATGAGAAAAATCGGTTGCGCTTTATCAGTTTTATCAAATAAAATACATAAAGCATGCGAAGATTAATCATATTAAATTTTCAATTTTATATCTGAAATGTGGGACATTTATTCAACCAGGAACAATTTTCTCTTGACATGAAATTTATTTTAGCTTTATTTTCTAAATAAGTCACTATTTATGCCATTTTTACATTAAAAATTCATAAATCATGCTAGACAAATCATATGAGTCTCAAATTTTCCATTATAATAGGAAAACATGCATGTGCAAATATAATAAACTTTCATGGTCATATTCAAAGCGGAAGTATTTTTAACCATCTAACCTTTATTTATTCTATTTTATCATATAAAACTCATAAATAATACGAAATAAGTCCACTTTACACGAAATTTTACATACAGTAAGTAAAATGCATGTGTGATATTGTGTAAAAATTTCAAGGTTATAATATAAGTCTAACTATATTTAGCATTTTAAACATCATTTTACTCATTAAAATGTAATAAAAACACTAAAAATCATATTTGAGCAATATTAATTTCCATAAATCATCAAAATGACCTAAAATCATATTAGGACCAGAATATATTGACATGCAAATAACTTTGTGATTTTATCTTATAAAACACAAATTACTAGTTTTCTTTAAGTTACAATAACTCGAAAAAACTATAAATCAATTATGTATGCAACCACCAAAGCTCTGATACCACTTGTAGGTTTCTTAAAATTAATATTAGACACTTCTAATATCATAATACAATTAGTTTACTCATTAAACTAAAGGATCTTATGCATGCAAAACAAAAGATAAATAAGAGAAGAAAAATTTGTTCCTTACATTGGATTGGAACGAATTTTTGGGCACAAGATAGGACTCCTTCCTACTCTTGTTCTTGAGCTATAAATCAAAGGATGAACTCCTAGTTTCAAATTAGAAACTCTCCAATAAGTTGCACCCAAGACAACTCCTAAATCACTACTAAAATACTACACTAGTATAATATAGTAGTCTCCCTTAAAATAAAATTTATACCACTATTACTACTCTTAGTAATCTTGTATTAATATTTTAAACTTAAGTTTGTATGAAGCTTTTCTAGTGTGAGAAGTTGTATTTTTATGAGAGATAAGCATCCTTTGCATGTATGAGATGTCTTTATAAAAATAAGAGGAACAAGTCCTCTTAAGCATGCTAGATGGACCGGCCACCCATGGTACATGGGGAAGGGTGAGCATGCTATTTGTTCTTAACAATGCACTAGGGTGGTTACTAGGTTTTTAGGTGAAAATGATTCTGTTTACCCATTAAACAAATCAACTAATTATCACCCTTAACTTACCCACCAAAAACCGGTGCACCCATATAAAATGGGTGTCCATTTTATTTTTGTAATTTGTCATTTGTCACAAATGTGACATGTGACATGCAACATGTAATTTAGCTTATAAATTTACATTTAACTAATTTAAATGCAATTTCATAACAAATAAATTAGACTTAACATTTTAATTCACATTTTATAATTACATGTAAATAAAATGGGTCATCTCATATTTGGTTAATATAATCTACAACAATTTGTAATTATAATCGACCAATTTCACTTATCTCAAAAGTTTCATAAACATTATACATTCTTAGTAATATAACGATTAAATTACCAAAAATGAATCTTATTTAATCATATTACAATAAGATATTATTCTCACTTATATAAACTTAGTTCAATTTAAGGGATTAATTTATCTGTATCGCTATACAATTAATTAATGTACATGATAAGGGGATTGTCCTTTAGGTGTGACCTCAAGGGATCAACTGATCACCACCGTCATACGACAGTAACGTCAAACTCAATTGAGCCAATCGTTACCAATTTATGTTGACCAGTTGACTATAATATTCATCATCCCTTTGTATTCTTATTATTGAGATTTAATTATGTGATCGCACTATTGTTGAGGACACTTACTCCAACAAATTGTTCTAGGATCATCCTTGATTATAGCTCAAGATCAATAAGAAGGAGTTCTAAATGTGCCCTTTTATTTCCATTTCAATGTGAGAAAATTTCTTCTTTTATATAATGTCTTTATATTTGCATGCATGTTACATAGATCATTAAACACTAAATTAACAAGTAATTTAGTAACTAATTAGAGGAGTCTAGTTAATGTTTATGGACTTTCAGATTATCAAGGAGGAGTATTCATGAACTCGAAGATTCTCAATGCCTAGACTAACTGCCGCTTGTAAAACAACAAGGCAAGCTTCGTATTCTGCTGCGTTATTTGTCACCTCGAAGTCGAGTTTGACAGATAGTGGTGTATGCTCGCCTTCAGGAGAAATGAGCAACACTCCCACTCTGAACCCTCTTAAATTCGATGCACCATCAAAGTAAAGGTCCCAGGAGTCTATGCAAGTTTGTAATATATCCTCGTCTGGAAACGACCATATCTCTATTGTTTGGGTGTCGTTGATAGGATGTTCTGCGAAAAACTCAGCGACTGCACGTCCTTTTATGACTTTCAGAGGTACATATTTGAGATCAAACTCTGAGAGAATTAAGGTCCATCTTGCTAGACCTCCGTTGAGGACGGGTTTCTCGAAGTGGTATTTGATGGAATCCATTTTGGAGTGCACCTTGACCGAGTAGCTAAGCATGTAATGACGTAGCTTCTTTGTTGCCCACACAAGAGCGAGGCATGTCTTTTCGAGAGGTGTATTTGTACTCATATTCTAAGAACTTCTTACTAAGGTAGTAGATGGCTTTTTCTTCTTTCCCCACAGTTTGTGCGAGCATATCCCCCATGACTGTTTCGGTGACTGTGAGATATAAACCAAGAGGTTGATCTCATTGGGGAGGCATTAACAGTGGTGGTTTTGCTAATATCTCCTTGATTCTGTCGAATGGCTTTTGGCAATCATCATCCCACATGGTATGATCTGTTTTCTTTAGCTTCTTGAAAATAGGTTCACAAATCATAGTGAGTTTCGATATGAACCGACTCACATATTGTACTTTGCCTAGGAAACCTCTAACTTCCTTCTCTTTTTGGGGTTGTGGCATTTAGATTAGGGCCTTGATCTTGGATGGATCAATTTCTATTCCCCTCTGACTGACGACATGTCCCAGGAGTTTGCCTGAAGTTACTCCGAATGCACATTTCTGAGGGTTGAGTCTCATGTTGTATTTTCTCAATCTGAGAAAGAACTTGCGAAGATTACCGATATGTCATTTCCTGTCTTTAGATTTGACAATCATATCATCTACGTATACCTCCACTTATTTATGCATCATGTCATGCAATAACATAGTGGCGGTTCGTTGGTATGTAGCTCCAGCATTAACTAGTCTGAATGGCATAACTGTGTAGCAGTATGTGCCCCATGGAGTGACGAAAGCTATTTTATGAATGTCTTCTTTGGCCATTTTGGTCTGGTTATACCCGGCATACACACCCATGAAGGATAACAATGCGTGATCTGCTGTGTTATCTACCAATATGTCGATATGCGGTAGAGGGAAGTCATCTTTGGGACTTGCTTTGCTTAGGTCTCTGAAATCAACACAAACCCGGATTCGTCCATCCTTTGTGGGTACGGGAACTACGTTAGCCACCCAGTCAGAATACTAAGAAACTTTAATGAATCCTGCTGTGAATTGCTTATAGACCTCTTCTTTGATCTTAAGAGTCCATTCAGTCCTCATTCGACAGAGCTCTGCGATATCCCTGTCGATCCCTGGCATGTCTTTGTAAGACAAAGCGAAGACGTCTTTGAACTCGTGTAGGAGATCTACAAAACCTGCCCTCTCAGTCGAATTCAGGGTTGTCCCTATTCTAAGTTCTCCAGTTAGGTCCCTACATTGATGGGTTCAGTGTTTTCTATGACTGGTGCCCCTTTCCCCTCTTGTAGTATTTCTTTAATTATATGGGGAGGCAATTCAATCGAGTCTGGGTCTTGATTATCCTCATTGTCATCATAAACAGAATTGCATTCAGAAAAGCACAAGGAGTAAGCAGAATCTGATTTATTCATATTAAATTTTGAAAATAGTTAAAACAAATAAGTCATCTATTCGGTAGTCAGAGGCGATAAGGGAATAGCTGCTGGGACATTTCCCAAACTGTTGTTATTATTAGATGCTAAGCTAGAAGATATAAGGGGATGGGGATAACAGCAGGAGGAGACTCTCTAAGAACTTTGCTAGACTTTGACTCTGACTCCGACTCCGACTCCGACTCATAATCATAATCATCAAATCTTGCTTGAGTAGTCTTATGGGCAGTAGAGTCGTCCGTCTATGATGCGGAAGTTGTTCAGCTTGTTCTTCATTTCTTCTTCCAAGTTTGTCATTATCCTTGCTGACTCGAACCACCAACGATGCCATGCCTTTGTTGCACTACTGACGAAAGTAGTGTCCCACTCACATCTGGGTAATATGTACCCTATTATCAAGTCTTTACAAGCACCGACCCTGAATGCCGATGACGACTCGTCTGTGCCACTAAGGGTTATAGGTTCAGAGAGATTCCTGATGAAATCTGGATACCGTGCATCTGACCTTTCTCGAGCTTCTTCTAACTCTCGATGTATCTTGATGTACCAGGGCTGGAGCCTTTGTTCCTTCATGAACTGGTTCATCTCTTCATCCTTTAACTTCTCTCCCTTAGTCTTTTGGGGACGAAGGAGCACATGTAGTATTTGATCATTACCATTTGGATCGGGTTGATGAACACTTGCTTGACTAGTTCCAGACATCTTGAAAACTGAGCAAGAGACCGACGACGGATCAAAACGCTATCGACCAATCTAGCACACTTACTCGAAAAGACTCGACTTGTGAAGTGGGAGTGTGCCACTGTGTTTAAGTGAGTTTTGAAAATGACTGGTTTGGAAATGTTTGTCCTAGACAACCGTAGTGTGGTTCTAGGAGTGTTGACTCGAAGTAGAAAAAATGATTTTGACTAGACACTCGGACAGAGTTTCGACTCATTTTGTGCTACTTTAGGCCACCTTTGAAAATGCTTTACAGTTTTAAAAAAGGATTTTGATTTTGAAAATTTTGTCAAGGTCTATTTACAAAGTGGTGATCATGTAAGGGTTATACACATTTAAACAGGCAAGGTAACGGTATGCTGAGTGCATTTAAAAGGGATTTGGCTTAAAAGGGTGGGTTGCCATACCAAGCAATCAAACCCAAGGTCTGTGGAGAGGTCCGCGCCAAACATGAGTAAGGTCGGTTCCTAGTCCATTCGCCCGAGTAGTGAAAGCCCTTGGTGCTAACGTGAGTACACACCGCGGTATGGTTGACGTCAATCGCTATACATCCTTAGGCCCAGATAAGAATTTGGACCATCCAGACAGGACGATTGGTCGAAAGGGTTGGGTTGGGCCTAGTAAGGCCGAATAAAACGACCTAGGAAGGTCGAGTAAAGAGAACAGACAACAGTCTCATATATACTATTCCCTAACCTCGTTCAAGTTTCACCCTGGGTAACACGTAAGTGTATAACTCGAACACAGAAAAAATCTAGAAAATATTCCGGAAACAGACAAAACAAGCCGGGGAAGAGGCGCAGCAGGCACTGCGACTCTTGGAAGAGGCGCAGCTCTTGCTGCGTCATTTCCCAATTCAAGCAGTTTCCTTCCATAAACAAAAGATTTCCGCGTTTCTTTTATGGAATTGCGGTAGATTTCGAATACTGTTTAATAAAATACGGATATATTTTACCAAAAAGATAAGTTTTGAAACATTACAATATCCGGAATATTCCCGAGCGTTCAGACACGGTTTTAAAAGACGGTTTATAGAAAATGAAGCGGTTTTTGACCCAGACTCCAAAATGACTCTAATGACTGTCAAAACGACCGTATCGGCATGTAGATGACGACCAAGGGGTAGACACAAGTTTTTGAGTTATCACTTAACGATAAACTTTATGAATTGTCATAAATCGTTCCGCGTATTAAACATGCGGCTCAATCATCACTGGGTGGTTGGCGGACGGTGTAGATTCGAGGTATCTACAATTACTTAGAGAATGGGAGCTTGTCGAGTAATAATAATGAGGGAGGTCGGAGCATCCCCTATCTACTAAAAGAAGGGACTTGCTAAATTTCGCGCATTAATTTACTCAATTCCGCGCATTTTTCCACTTTATTCCGGGTATACCCTTCTCATTTCTAACCCTACTAAAGAGATAAACAAGAGAGATAATTAAAAACTCCAAAAACTGAGAAACGTGCCTTCAATCACCGACCCCACTCCCTGCATCGGCACCCTCCCCACCGCCCTCCCAGCGTCGCCGGCCACCCCTCCACGCCGCCATAATCGCTCGACGACGCCACAACCCCTCTCTAAACTCAACGCCGTCATAGTCCCTCCCCACACTCGCGACGCCACAACAGCCGCAATAATGATTTGATTGTCGAAAATGAGGTAATTTACTTTTTCGACGGCGTGAGGGTTGGTTACCAGGGCTTGCGTAGGGTGGTCGTTGGGGATAGCGCAAGGTGCTCGTCGGGGATGGTGGGGGGTGGCCAGGTAGGATGGGGAGAGAATTAATTTTATTTTTTAAAATGAAGGGTAGTATTGGGGAAAAAAATGTAAAGTGCGTGAGATATAGTAATATTGTGCGCGAGATTTAGCAAATACGTAAAAGAATAGAAAAACCTCCAAAGTTCCCGCCTTAAACACATTTGGTATTTGATATAATCTCATATCTACTTTCCTGTTTTAATACAATCTCTTATTAGATTTGTCTTTAGATAATTTTGTGATAAAAATTTTGTTCTTTGTAAGGTAAGTCACGGCTAGGGTGGCAATTGTGGTCTGGACAGAACCGAAACCGAATCGACCCGAAAGAAGATATTCGATCCAGATCCAAATTTTAAAACTTATACCCGATCCGCTATTTATATACCCATATCCAAATCCACAATTAGAAAACCTGAACCAAATCCAAACCCGAACCCGAACCCGATCCATTCATACCCCGTACCCGAACCCGATCCATTCATACCCGAACCCGATCCATTCAAATATTTTTGAAAAATTAGACTTTTCTAAACTAGAAATTTCATTTTTATCCCAAAAGATGAATTTTTTATGTAGTCAAATCAAGTTTTGGATCGGGGTTTGGATTATATAGTGGATCGGGTATGGTTATGAAAAAAGTATAGTGGATCGGGGATGGATTTTAAAGTTTTGGGAATGGATCGGGTTTAGATATGGATCGGTGATCCAACAAGTAAGTGGATCGGGTTTGGATCTCGCAAAACACAATCCAACCCGATTCATTGCCATCCCTAGTCACAGCTTAAAAAATCTATTAAAAAATTTATAGAAAACAATGTCATTTATTTTACGGAAAATTTCCACGGTACCCCTGAACTATGACATTTTGCCCGAAATACCCAAATTTTTGCTCCGTTAAGTGGCCATAAGTCGTGTTTAAAAACTCGGAAAATGACGATTTTTTTTTTAAATCGTTCATCTTTCCGAGTACTTCGATTTGAAAAAAAAAAAATTGGCGAGTTCGGAACTCGTGACCAAGAGATATGCTCACTCAAAGTTTGTTCGGTGAAAAAAACTTTGACATATGAAAACTCCTAGCCACGGGATCAAAATACGACAAAAGTTTTTTTCATATCGTAGCTCTAGGAAAGATCAACAATTTGAAAAAAACATTTATTCATTTTCCGATTTTTTAAACCCGAGTTATGGCCACTTAAAGTTTCTCGGGTCAAAATCAATATATATATATATAAAACAGGCTTTTTTCGAGCAATTCTATTGGTTCACATCATCTTTTTCAGTTTTTGGAAAAGTATATTATAAGATCTTACAAGATTAAGAAAAGATATTATGCAATATTTTTAATATTACAGCTATTATTTACGTAAGAAAATGTTTGATTATCAATCTAGCAAAAAATTATAATGCACAACATTTCAAAACTTACATATTTGGATTCGTGGCGAAAAATGCTTTCATTGGAGTATAAATTTTGTATTATTTGCTACCAATTTTTTTATAATATAATACAATTAGAGTATACGCATGCGAAAATTAAATAAATGACTTTAAAATAATTTTTATTATTCTAATATTAATATAATAGTTTAGTAAAGGTTAAGAAATAATTATTTAGTATGTTATTTGTCCGATATTGAAAAATATTAGACATGTGGTGAATATAGCACATATAAGTAATAGAATTGTCCCACATTGAAAAAGTATCATAAGCTATGATGATTATATGATTATAAATAGCAGTCATCTTTGGAACTTAGATAGGTATCAACCCAAAATCTTTTGAGTCTCTTAAGTATTGTCTTAGAGACCTCTTAAAAGTTTATATCATTATCTCCAAAATAGTAAAATTTACATCATCATAAAACAATTTAGAAAAATATCATAAATATTATCCAAAAAACCGGGTAAAAGTTTTTATATAAAAATTATAAACATAACTTAAATATAATATATGAAATGTATATTGAAATAATTAAAACATTTTGACACTTACATATTTGGATTTTTAGCGAAAAATGCTTTCATTGGAGTATAAATTTTATATTTTTTTGAGTCTCTTAAGTATTCTCTTAGATAGCTCTTATGAGTTTGTATTAAAATTTAATTTAAGAAATTATCGATGATGTACTACTTATATTGGTATAGTATGTTATTTGACCCATAATGGAAAATAATGTAAGCGTGGTGAATATACTATATATAAAAAGAAAAACAGTCCGACATCGAAGAATTAGCATAAGTTAGGGTGACCCTATAATTATAAATAGAAGTCATTTTTGAAACTTATGAGCATGTAAAAGGCTTGATTAATTTCGAGCAAACAGCTACTACTCATGCAGCTATAAATGGTTTCATTTGACATCTTCTGACGATAAGATTATCCATTCCCACATATATTGTAGCCACTACTGACTACTCCATACTCCATAAACATTTTTTCTTGGTGGGCATTTTTTTCTGACATTTCAGTGTATATTGATGGATCACACTACACCAATAAAACAATTACAATTCTCTTTTAATCCCCAAATTGCTACACCATTAAGATCATTATTCATAAGTTCATAACAATTGAACAAAGTACAACCCAGTTGAATTATGCTAATAATACAACCAAAATCATGCATAAAAAATGTACCAATATTAATATGATTGACCAGTTTGAATGAAACATCAATATGATTTCTAACAAAATGTACCAATATTAATATGATTGACCAGTTTGAATGAAACATCAATATGATTAACAAAATGTACCAAAATTATGAAACCAGGTAAGATCATTCTAAACAAATAACTCATATAAGTTTATCATGCGACAATAAGTCGGTGCAGCAAAGTAATATTACGATTTCATCAAACCAATAATAACATGGGTTTTGCTGCTACCATTAGAGTATATATTCTAATATTATTTGCACATACTTGGTGTAATTCTTAGTATGTTATTTGTCTCACGCTGAAAAAATAATTTAGGTATGGTGAATATAATACCTATAAATAGTAGAATGGTCTCATATCGAAAAATTGCACAAAGTAAGGTAATTTTATGACTAAAAATATGATTCTTTTGCGTATTGTCTATCAGAGTCCTTAAGAATATAATCGTACGTATATCAAAATCTTCATCAAAAATTAATTTAGGAAAATATTATAAATAATATCAATAAAACATTAATTATTTTATAAAAAATATGGTGTGTCACTTAGTAAGTTAGTATGATATTAAATAATACAATTGTCCCACATCATGTATTATTATCTCCACATTAGTTAAACTTACATCATTAAAATTAATAAAGTGAAAAATCTTTTAATTATTTAAATATACATTCCCTATATTATATTCAAGTGGTGTTTATAATTTTTCTATAAAAATTTTTACATTTCATTTCACATAAAAAATATTATAAAAATGAGTCATCCTTTGAACTTAGATAACAACTAAAAATCTTTTGAATATCTTAAGTATTGTCTTACAGGGCTTTTAAAAGTTTGTATTATTATCTTCATCTTAATGGTGTATTACTTAATATGTTATTTGTCCCACATTGAAAAATAATGTAGGTGTGGTGAATAAATTACATATAAATAAAAGAATTGTCCCACATTGGAAAAATATCATAAACTGGGCTGATCATGTGATTAAAAATAGAAATCGTCCTTGAAACTTAGATATCAACCTAAGATCATTTAAGTTTCTCAAATATTGTTTTAGAGAGCTCTTAAAATTTTGTATTAATTATGAAAAAAATATAAATAGATCCGTGGTAAAAAAAAAAAAGGATATCATACTTGGTGTAATTCTTAGCATGTTATTTATCTCACATTGAAAAATAATATAGGTGTAATGAATATACTATCTATAAATAGTAGAATTGTCCCATATCAGACAATTACCATAACGTAGTGATCTCATGATTACAAATATTAGTCATATTAGGAACTTATGTATCAAACCAAAATCTTTTGAGTCTCTTAAGTATTATCTTAGAGAGCTTAATTCTTAGGTTATTTGGATCATTTTTTTGTTGTGAATGTATCAATAAAAGAGTCCGTTTTTTAAATAATGCTCAAAAAATAAATATTTGTCGTTTTGGGTCGGGTTTAAAACTATTTATCAAAATGGTGTCCACGTAGGCTCGGATTTCGCGAACCAAAAACACGGAGGAAACACGCCATTGACAATGACGTGTTTCTAATGAGTAGGAAAATGCAAACTTACAAAAATGGACTAAAAGTAAACACGCCATTGGGAATGGCGAGTTTTCTTACAGAGACACGCCATTGGGAATGGCGTGTTTGTGAATAGTACAATTTTTTTTTTTTTTTTTTTTGAAAAAAAAAATTTTTTTTTTTAGAAAAAAAAATAAAAATTAAAGACACGTCATTAGGAATGGCGTGTTTGTTCCGTATTTCAGGTTTTGAAAACACGAGCCTACGTGGACACCATTTTGATAAATAGTTTTAAACCCGACCCAAAACGACAAATACTTATTTTTTCAGCATTATTTTAAAAATGAATTCTCAATAAAAACATATGTAAGCCTATTAAATTATGTGAATGAGAGGGTTATGTTAATATTTTTCGGGACATAATATAGATCAAACATAACATAAGTCTTGACAAAGTTGGTAAAATATGTTTAAAATAGAATTTGAATCAATATATCAATATTATTTTCTTAAAAATTATATTTATTATAGTCTTAATTCTTAAAATTTTTATCTTTATAAGTTAATTGTTATAGAAAATTTATGAAAATAACATTAATGTAGACCCGTGCATCGCACGGGCATGAAATCTAGTTTTGGGTATTTCGGGCAAACTACCAAAGTTCAGAGATACCGTGGGAATTTTCGTTTATTTTATGTAAAATAATATTTTCATTAACATATACATTTTGTCACTTCTTAAATCTTTCGATTAATTATTTCTCTCAAATCCACGTACAATGATAAGAAACATTAAAAAAAATTATAATGTCAATTTATATTCTATAAACAATTATACTAAAAGTTACAACTTTTTAAACACCATGCATACATTACACGGAGTCTACACTAATATAAACATTTTAGGAATAGCAAATCCCTCTCAAACTTTACTTGTTTCTGATGCCAATAATGATTTAAGTTTGATATTATGAAGCTTCATATTAAACCCGTAAATTTTCATCTAACGTGGTTACCACAGAAAAAATTACAAGTTTAATGGATCGGGATTAAAGAACCTCATTTTCATAAAACAATCATCGCCGCAAAATAATGGTCTCCTCGTTAACACCGTTCATAGCTAGACAAACTCCCAGATACGCCCATCTAAAGTATTCCTCCGAAACTTATATAATCAACTGCGCTAGACTTAAAAGAAAATACTAAGAATAACTCTTCTACTCACTTCCATACAACACATTCAGCCAAAGTATGCCGAAATGCAGAAAAGAACCCGCCTACTTCCTACAAAAACCGTCTTTACTCGAGGGCAAAACCCACTTCTACTTGGGGCCTACCTCTTGGCGGGCCCCTCTTCCACCACCGTTTTGGTCAACAAATCCACGGGCTGGACCTTCTCCACTGCGCTTCCCATAATCGTTTCTTGCATAGCCACGACCATTGGAATAGTTGCCCCGTCGATAACCATCATTGCGATAGCCACCACGTCCCACGGTATAATCATCAACTGAATTCATTTACAGAATAAGAAATTGAGAGAAATAAATAGATCTGCTAAATTCAGTGCCACCGCCATTTAGAAAGAAGTAGGACAATTTTCAGACACAACTGCTGAGTAAAAGTGTAGTATAACTGTATTAAGAGTACTTGCCTCGAGCATCCGTTTTTTTCTCCTCGATCTGAACCTCTCTATCCCCAATTTGGATTGTCCCCATCTGATCAATAGGCATAGGATGTCAAAAAAAATTGTGGTGTATAAATTCACATATCACCAAAATGTTATGCACGTAGTATATTAGATAATGATAAACCCATTAGAAATAAGCTCAAATATATAACTTTTGTTTTTCAATTTTAAAATTTTATTTTGATAACCTGGTATTTTATAAAGATAACCCGTATAGAGATTGTCTAAAAAAGAGTTGCCGGTCACACACGAGCACAAGGCAAAGCCTAGGTTGCGACAACGAAGTTTGATCGCGCTACAAGGTATGGAAGTTTACTGCGACCATATACTATGCTGATATTGGCCCAATATATAGCAAAATCACGAAGATCAGGCCACGATGGCAACTTCACATGTCAAGGCTCAAAATGAGATCATTTTGTAGACTAAGATCAGGGTGCAACTATAGCGAAACAGCAGACATCAAGAGGTGATAGCCGATTCCAAGATCAAGTATTAAACATGAAGATGTGTTGTGTTAACCTCATAATCAGCTTCATAGACAAAGGCCTAGCCACACCGACTATAGTAAAAAAAAAAAATTATAGAATATCATTCAAGAGTAGGTTATAAATCTATAATGAGGTTGTGCACAAAAATTAAGGTCATAGCAGTGAATAACTCCGGCAACTAGCCATCAATGCAACGGATGTTTAAAAGAAACTAGCGACAATAATATAGACTCCAGGGATCATTTGAATAAGAGGTTAAGGAGGCGTTTGGTTGGCAAAGGGGCAAGGGAATGGAAAAACAAAAAGGAAAGGAAGGGAATGGAAAAGAACTCCCTTGATTTTACTCCTTGTTTGGTTCAGAAATGTAAGGGAATGAGATAAACACCACCACCCACCAAACTTCACCCTAAAATCTACCCAAACCAACACCACGACCACCATTATAGCTGCCACGGCACCAGCCACTTCCCCATCATCGCCGGCGCCCAACTCTAAACCGGTCTCTTCCACCTCGCCAGCCTGTCGACTCTTCCACCCTAAAATCCACCCAAACCAACACCACTACCACCATTACAGCTGCGGCGGCTCCGGCCACTTCCCCGTCATCGCCGGCGCCCGACTCTAAACCAGCCTCTTCCAACTCGTTGGCCTGTCGACCCCCTTCCCTATCCTTTGAAAACACCACCAGGAATCACCAAAAACTCATCCCGAACACCAGAAATACCATCCTTCACTCTCTAACCAACCAGATCTTGTGTATTGGGTGGTTGGGGAAGGGATTTCGTGAGTTGGAGAGTGATTTTTTTGGTGTTTGGGTCGGTTGTTACTTGTTATGATGATGGTATGTGGTTTTCGAGTGGGTACATAGGGGACATTATTGCTGCCGGCGATGGTGGTAGTTGGTGTTGGGTACTTGAGTGGCGGGTCCATGTGGTGGGTGCTTGTGGTGGGTGGTTGAGTGGTGAGTGAGTTGGGTATTCAGGAAAGGGTTTTAATAATCCTTGAGAGTGTAGAGGAAGGGATTTGGAGTAATGAGGGGTAAACCCATTTCCAAAAATGGGTAAAGGGAATGGAATTTTCAATCAGCAAAACATCAACAAAGGTAATGAACATATTTCATTCCCTTTCACTTTCCAAACAACCAACCAAACGCCCTGAGTCGCTAGTAACAGGTTTTTGTAGGAGAGATGAAACAAAAAAAGTAAATTGTCATACTTTAAGTGCATTCTCTTGAGCGCTAGCATCTTCGTACTCCACAAAACCAAAAACATAACCCTGACATCAATGAAAGGTAAAAGAATTCTGAATCAGGTATAATGCAAATATAAAAAGAGCTGTTAGATCTAAATTTAGAGACTGAAAAACTTTTGTTTGTGTAGTGTGTACCTTATTCGATCGCACTTGGATGCCATTCTTCTTTATGCGCCCAAACTTTTTGAATTCTCGTTCAACAAGTTCGGGTGTGGCATCGTAAGGCAAGTGTCCGATGTATATGGAATGTCCCTTACCTATAAAAGGTCTACAACTTTGAGATATATATACAAAGTAAAACAAATATCATTAATATAGTCAGAAATTTGATACTCCGTAGAGATATTCTTACACATGAGATACCCCTAACTATAGATTTAAATGGCTTTAAGTCAGGAAATCACGATTACCTAGGCTGGATCTCACATGTGAGACTAATTGTACGGAGTACCATAGGATATCTTCTTGGTAACTTTCAAATATAAAGTTTGAATTACAGAATTACCCACCATATACAATGAAAATGAAAGTATGATTGGAGTACCTGCCACATGGCCATTACTACTTGCATGACCCTTGCCATTATTGCTGCCATTGGCGGCAGAAAATTCGGTGGCAGCAGTAGGAGTAGCTGCTGTAGGCACAGTTGCTGCCTGAGTCTGTTGTCCGGCAGGACGCACAGATCTGGGGGCTATATTTCGTTTAGCAGGCGCGTGGTTTGGTAATATACTGTTACCTTGTTTACCATTCATAAGCTGGAGAGAAGAGCCAAGAAATCAATTAATTCACTAATGATCAAGAAAAGCGCAAACCTATAAACTTAATCCACTTTTCCATAAGAGACACTAATATGATAATGTCATAATGGGGCTGTCACAAACTATGAGATAATTATTTCTTTATTTCATGATTCAGTGGTTTAGTGTGGACGAGAGAGGAAATTTTATTAGATGGGTTTGTACCACATTACCTTTTTTACTGTATTGGCAGAAATAAAACTAGACAGATTCGGATGACAATTTATGTTATCCGACACCAAATTATGGTGGGGCTAAGGCTTTGTTGTTGGTGGCGGTGTTGTGTGTTGTTTGATGGGTTCGTACCACATTATAAGAATATGAAACCGTCTCTCAAAAGTTTAACAGTAATTTAAATTCCTGCACACATGAACTTACAAGTGACGCATATGACTTCTTAGGAGCATCCACATCGCCATTGGATGAGGCGTTCACATCCGATTGAACATTGTGACTAGAATCAGTGGAGGGCTGTGGAACAGCCTTTTCCATAGAAGATGATTTTTGTTGATCTAGAGGCACTTCAGTTGCTTCTTCTATGTCCGCCACCACGGCAGTATGGTTCCCAAGAGAGTTATCTGTCACTTCAGCCATCTCTGCAAAAAGGGCGAACAAAAAAGATTATGACAAATTCGCAATTAGACTAGGTAATTCAATGAAGTTCAGGAAGTCAAATGAAGCTTACCTTGAACTAGAGCAACAGCACACCTGGGAGAGATTGGTGTTGTTGGGGCAATTTTGTCACAGTGCTCTTCCACGGAATCCTTGACAGGGAACCTAATTTCGTCAATAAACCTGAATGTATTATTAAGTACAAAGTAGCCACTGTCTTGAGGAGCTAAAAAGAATGATTCGGTGAACTTCCTTCTCACATCGTCCTCTCCAGTTAAGCAACCGGTCACTAGGACAGTTACCCCATTCTCATAAGAAGCTTGTGCATCTGCTGTCAGTATCTCTATATTGTAATTTTTGCAGCCTAATTCGAGTATTAGGACCTTGATCCCCTGCAAGAAGACAAATGAAGCCTAGTACTCAACAAATCCACAAAAAGTTAACATGGGAACAGCGTTATCATGAAAATTTCTTCATTTCGGAAAAGCACTTCTATATTTCTATTATAGAGCATCCCAAAGACAAGCATGGATCTGCTATAGCTCAGATTAAAATAAAACATTTGATTTAGCCAGATGTGATAGACGGAAGTAAGATAATAATGACTCCAAAACTTAGCAGCAGTATCAACAATTGGAATTAAATTATGTATCATACCAGCCTAGGCTGTTTACAACTACGTGAGTCTCATACGAGACCATCTCATATATGAGAGTCTAAGACCACTCACATCTTTATTTTGTTCGTCATATGATTAGGGAGTCTATTGTTTGGTCACACATGTCAGTCTATTTCGCATATGATTTTGTGTCAAAACTACTGATAGGCTTATAGCTTCATACTATGTATCTCTACCCATTTATAGTTACAAAGTTCGGTAACCTAACAGGAGGAGGCACATCACATTCGTCCAATAAGTCCCAAAAGGTAAAACATCACGACAGGCAGTCAACCTAGACCGTAGAGGCCAGCCTCCGACGGCCCATAGTTCAATAAGAATGGAGCCAATGACCAATCACCGTACAAACCCAGCCAATGACCAGTCAATAAATATGATGTGCTCAATAAATATTTTATGTGTAGTCAATTTATAAGGTACAGTCTATTCATATATTATCCACACTTCCTATCTCGAGAATTATTAACTTAAAAATACTCCCAAAAGAATTCTTATTATTCTCTACCAAGCCACTTACTTTCGGGCATCCTCGAAAAGCATTGATGAGACCAAGTTTGTTACTTATGCAGGGCATAGTTGTCCGGATTAAAATCAACTGATGCCCAAAGGATCGAGGAGTCAAGTAATTGTGTCATAAGGGAAACATAACTTACTCACATTACTAATCAGATCAAATAATTTCTTAAAAATGTAAAAAGAAGATTTACGTTCAAGCGTAACCTACAAAATGTCTTAAGATGATTGATCTTGACACCAAACACAATTCAAATTAAATAACTCATGCCTGCAGTGATGCAAATGCAAAGCTCGCAGTACAAAGTCTATAGAAAACAATCCCTAAATTGTCTGCCTTGAAAGACTTACATCCATGGATGTAGCAGTCACCAGATCGCCAGTGGGACCAGAGCGGCTCATCGTGCTCTGATCATTGTAAAAACAATAGACGCGCTCGGGAGAATGGTGCAATATTTGGTAAAACTGAGACACAAAGGCACGTCCTACCGTTTCAGCACTGAACTCTGGAGAAGTGGCATCTGCTTCATTTGACATCTCTAACACAATTCAAAGTAATAGTTTGAATTAATTCTTCTCATTAAATTAATTATACAGATAATATCTTGCAAAATCAGTAATAAATTACCATACTAACTTAAATTAATGAATTAATGAAATTATAAAATGCGAGATCATTGGAAAAGGAAAAACTCCAGATCCAAACCCTTAAAACCCAATAATTTTAAGAGGGCTAACAACAAGGAAACGCGATAAATAGATCAAAATTCATACATTACATTGACGGATACATAAAAATCAAACCTTCAATCGAAATAAAACAGAGCTTTTACAGTAACAAAATACTGCCCATTAACTACAGTAGTCCAATAATATAAAATCAAAATAGAATATATAAACAGATTATGATAAAACACACGTTGAGAGAAAATAAAATATAGGGAGTATATAATAAAATAGTATAGGGAGAAAAGAGACGGTACCTTCTTCAGATAAACGGGAGAAAGAGAGAGGAGATGGACGGGGGAGGACACAAAGTGGCGGCGGCCAAGGGTACTTGTATGAGGCTTTATGAGTTCAGCTCTTTAAACTATGTTTTCAAAATTGATATATTCCGTCCCTATATTAGTCATCTCGCCCCTAAATTTTATTTCACTTTTCAGTTTTGCCCTTCTATCTAAAAGCTTTGTCTACATTATTTATTTAGCGCTAAATTAAAAATGAGTGACGGTAATCCATATTATTTGTGATAACGAACCTCGATTTCAAAATGATTGAGATGTCGAACAACATTATCGTTATAATCATGAACATTATAATTATTGGTACGACAATGAAGCGGTTATGAAGACGGAAACGATAATACAGGTCATAAAATTACGATGAAGAACCTGAGAACGCGGGAAATGAAGATGAAAGTGGTCAAAACACCGGAAATGCTAAGGTAATATTCTGATTATCGATTTTTTTTTTGTCGACGCTAAATTTTTTACGTATTCGGGTCAGATTCACGAATGGATCCATACTATAACGTGCAAACTACACGAAATGGCTCAGGCTCATTCGTGTAGATAACACGAAAAGGCCCAGACCCATTCTTATGGATTACACGAATGAGCCAAGGCCCACACGTGTAACCCACACGACTGGACCTAGGCCATTTTGTGTGATCTACACGAATGAGCCCAGGCCCATACGTGTAGATTTCACGTCATGGTCTGTGTAACACCCTCGTACACCAAGGTTTAATGTCAATACATATCACACGTGGAAGGGCTACCATCTCGGTTGCCCGAGATAATACATATCAAAACAAGCCATAAAGGAAACAACATTATTTAATCAATGTTTAATGTCAATACAAATCCCAAAACATATGGCATACCATCTTATCAAACTCCAAATCAATAAAAAAAATGTATAAAGAATGCTAGTCAAGTATCTAAGACTCCAATACAAAGCGGAAGCTAGACTCAATAAGCGATCTCATCTTCGATCTCATCGAAACTCGAACGATTACCTGCAATCACCTGCTCACCATCCCCCAATGAATCACAACAGTTTTGTAAAATAGTAAAGGGGTCAGTATTCGCATATACCGACCAACGTACAAGATAAGCAAAAGGGAAAGAGAAACCAGAGGGCCGCCGCAGCGGACACCTCAGTAGACTCAGGTTACCAACCTGCTCTACAAAACCACCTATTAACCCTGGACCACAGCCACAGGCGTCGACAGCCACTCTCACCGCAGCGAGAGAACCCGGATCATTAATGTGCACATCCCCCACGTTGCGGGATAACCACAAGGGCGAACTCGGGGTGTGATCCGTCTCCCAACGGAATCACCAATCATAGTAATCATAGTAACCATAGTAACATAGTAATAACATCGTCAACAACCCCAAACCCGAACTCCATTAACACCATCATCAATCACATAACAAGAACATATAGCATCTCATAAACATCGATTAATAATGCAATACTGTGTAGGAAAACCCTACCTTTTAGCAAATCCGCAAATACGCACAAGCAAGGAAATCAAAAGTCCTCTTTTACGAATCCTCCACCTAAACATGTAATAATCATGTAATTAATACTACCTCTTTTCCCTTTTTCCCCCAATTCAATTAGGGTTACATAATTCAATATAAACAATATCAATAACCTTGTAGACAATCACTTACCAATTGGAATCAACAAGACAAAAGCAACAGATCCGACTTGAAATGATTAAGGATGATCTTTAGAAGCTTGAGGAAGTTTTAGAGCGTTTTTAGAGAGATTAGGGTTTTGATAAGGAAGCGTAAACTGAAATTATGTTTTAATCCTTCTTATAAATCCTTAATCAAACCGTCTGAACTAAACTCGCAGACCGGTGTACTCGGTTGAGTACACCTCACTCGATCAAGTGCTCACCACACTCGGCCGAGTGCCCAAGAACAGAATATTGTTCAACTGACAGACCAACCCTACTCGGTCGAGTAGTCTCTACTCGGCCGAGTACACCATCCACTCGGTCAAGTAAGCCCTACTCGGCCGAGTGCAAATTACACAGAAATACGGAGTATTATAGTTTGGGTCCAGACGTGTAGTTTTCACGTCATGGTCTGGGTCCATTCGTGAATCTGACCACTTTCATGTGAAACCGGGGATGGTTTGAAATGCATTTACGCTTTTGTATCCTGATCAACCGGCTCCGTGCTTGAAACAAATCTACAATGAAAATGTCCGACTAAGTGCCAAGGATAGAGACGGGGGGAATAGTGTGCAATATATGTTGCATTTGGCCAGCGAAGCTATCTATATCTGTGAGTTCATGGTAAATGAGGAAACTACTGCTCTTACACGTGTTTGGTTATCTCATCCTGAACCAGTGCAAATGTTTAAATCGTGGACAAATGTTATTCTGCTAGACTCTACATATAAGACCAACAAATAAAACCTTATATTAGTTCAATATGTTGGTGTCACACCTATTGGGAAAAGCTTTTTAATAGGTTACGTGTTAATTGAGAAAGAAAAAACTGAAGGTTATACTTGGGTTTTGAGGAGGCTGTAATCATTGTTGGAACCACTTTGTAACACCCTTATTTAACCAGAAGCCTTAGCAAGACCTTCCAAGTTAAATAGGATTGTTATCATCTCGGTTATTCATATAAAAATAGACCTTACAAGAGTACTTTAATTTTAAGTTTCGTAATAAAGATACATTGCCTTAACTGTCTTACGACACTAATTGTGTACTAAAGAATAATGTTTACATCAGAAGACTTATTGTTTACTAATCAAATGATCATCATAACTAGATAATCATCATCCACTAAAATACTTGTCTCGTCGCGTTACCTGTAAAAGCCTTCAATAGCTAGCTCATCTAATCATTTACCTACAGAATTCAGTGTTCCCTATTTAAACAAAATAACAAATGGATCATAACAGGCCACCAAGTTTGAACTATTTGGGTGGACTACACACCCATACACAAACAGGCAACCAAAGATTGAGTATATATGAACTAAACAAAAAAATAGCATTAGCAACAATAACAACAAAACCAGTACAATTCAAAGTTATAATAACAACCATAATCTACCATAAATCACAACCACTCCCCCAAAATTCGTTAACACTTTGACACGCTAAAGACGGGGGTCGTTAAAACCGGTAATTAGCACAACAAATTAACAATTTTTAATTACCTAACATACATTAGACTAGGCTCTAATTAAGGCAGTAAAGTGAAAGTAAGGGTCAAACCCAAGAGAAGAAAAAGGTAAAGTTAAGATAAATTAAGCTAAAAAGTAATCACTAATTATAAGGCTAATGACAAATTTAACCACACTACAAAAATATTAACAAACTATAGCTATTAACAATGGAAAACTATGTTGGACATGTAGCAAAAATGGTTTGAATTGAGTAGTAACATGAAAATATGTTAAAGATGCAAGATTTATGGTTGAGACAATTAAACAAACACTAAGAAAGCAAGAAAAATCAATAAGAGAGAAAATTGATGCAATTCTACTATGTCAAGGATCAATCTACCAAAGTACATGCAAGAATACCAAGCCCTATACTTATTAGCCTAATTTAACCTTAATCCCACAAGTAGTGACTAAAATCTATGTAACACCCCCATACACCAAGGTGCCTTGCAAGTTGAAAAACCCCCTTAGAACATGGGAGGGCTACCATCTTGGTTGCCCGATGTAGTATATATCAAAACATGCAATAAGGAAACAATGTTTATTAATCAATGTTTAAATGTCAATACAAAATCCCAAAACAGATGGCATACCATCTGGCTAATAATCCAATTCAATAATCATAAAGTACTAATAACTAATTAACAATGTTTAAGACTCCAAACACTAGGCGGAAGCTAAGACATGACGCAGTGATCTCATCCTTGATCCCAACGCAATGCTAACGATTACCTGCGATCACCTGCTCACCATCCCCCAACGGATCACAGCAGTTTTGTAAAACATGAGAAGGTCAGTATTTGCATATATCAACCAACGCACAAAATAAGCACAAGGAAGAGAGAAACCGGAGGGCCACCGCAGCGGACACCTCAGTAGACTTGGGATACCAGCCTACTCTACAAAATCACCAATTGACCCTGGACCGCAGCCACAGGCGTCGAACATCCATCTCACGGAAACGAGACAAACCCGGAACATTAATGTGCACATCCGCCACGTGGCGGGATAACCACAGGGGCGAACTCGGGGTGTAATCCGTCTCCCAACGGAATTACCAAACCATAGTAACCATCACAACACCCCAAACTCCATCATCTTCACCACAGTGACCATCATCAATATCAATAATCACAACATCATCAATATCACAATAACAATATCATCTCATCAATCAATAACACAAACACTGAGTAGGAAAACCCTACCTTATTGCAATTTCCGTGAACATCAAGCAAGCAAGCAATTCAAAAGCGTTCTTCTATAAAGTCCCCCTCCTATACACCGTGAAATGTGTTTCACGGCCATGAGCTGAATTGCTCGAAAATCCAACTTCTTGGAAAGGCATCACACAACCGTGAGATACCTTTCACGCCCGTGAAGTGCTCCTTCTCCTTCTTCCCTTGCTTGACTTTGTTGCTTCCTTCCCGGTTTTGCTTGCCTTGACTCAAGAGGGCTTTGACGCGTCGAGTAGGGCCTCCCAAGGGTATGTGGGGCCCCTTAAGGTGTGTCGTGGGTCCTCTAAGTGATCCACCTTCTTCTTTGTCGATCAAAATAAGGTAGAAATTGCCTAAAGTGGCGGTTTATCTACAAAGAAAATGATGAAAGCAAGAAATATGTTAGAAGAAGGTAAAACACGTAGAATAGCTCTTAAGGAGCGTTAAAGGAATGCAAAATGAGACGAAAAAGGGTGGAAAATGAAGGTGAAATGACACTATATCAAATCTCCCCAAACCAAACCCTTACTCGTCCCGAGTAAGGATGAAAAATAGTCAAGACCCTTATTAAACTACGCTAAACCTAACCGATACAAGGAAATTAACAGGCCTTGCTTCGTCCCTTCAACTCACAATAGCCAAAACTCCGATGCATTCTAGACAATAAAGCACATAAAACATATGAGAATGCATCTGCAAAAGCAAGTGGCAACATGCCTCATCCATGTGCCGAGATTCATCTAAAATGGAAATAACTCAAGCATGCAAATTCCTATGTAATTACTAGTTTTACAAAAAAAACTAGGCCTAGAAAGATAAAAATGAATCACCTCCTTATTGTGTAAAATTAGTGTACTCGTTGACGTTTACTAGAATGCTTTGTCAAGGGTGATAAGGCGGGACGGAAAGTGAGGGCCCCATGGTGTTAGAAGACACAGTAGGATCGGAATTCCGCCTCTCACCTAAGTGAAAGGAAGGGTCGTCCCCTCTTAGCCATGTAACGTAGGACTAATCATCAAAAAGGTAAGGAAACGAGGTGTTTGAGTTCTTATGATGTAGGTATAAGCGGTGTGGTAAGAGTGTCGGTCTCAAGGACGGTATGTGTCTAAAATTTATCTAATAGTCTACTAAGTATCTTGCAAAGGCACAATGTAATTTGGGTTTGGTTTTGTTGACTAAACTAAATAACAATAATTAAAGGCAAATAAAAACAACAAATAGAGTCTAAAACAAGAAAGATTGGATCTTTATCAAATAAGAGAGAAAACTAGGGTGAGTGGGTTCATATAGGTGGTATAGTCGGGTGAAAAAGTCGGGTTTAATAGTTTAAGGGTCGTCTAGTCTAGGAAAGTGAATTGAGGCTTTCGATCTTACAAATTCCCCTCAAACCGACTCTAACTAGTTATCGCGTCACTAGATACGGTTTGCCAAACTGGCGGTTCTACAAAAAACCATGACTTTCGATCTTATGGTATTCGAAACGATCGAGAGAATCATGCAAACTCACGTAGGCATTTCATCAAACATGTTACATGCATAGGATGGAGACAAGACAATAATCAACTATTAACCCCAACAAAAAACACATGAACTCATACTTGAACCCATAATCTCCCACATAACCCAAGCAAGATTACTACTCACTCATATTCAAAGGAAATGCAATATTAACTAAGGATTGCACAAGGGAATCAACAACAATAAACATCTTCTAATTAACAATGAATAGATAACAAGGATTGAAATGTAAAATTAATTAAAGGCAAGATTAAGTAAAGAAATTATACCAACTTAGAAAAAGGTGAGAACTTTGATATAATAACCAAGATTTTGTCACAAATATTTAAATACAAACCAAGTTCCAACACTAAACCAAGTCTCAACTGCTAATTAACCAACTAATAAGCTTAACTATGAAAGGTTAATAGAAGATTAAGTACTAATTCTATAAGAGTTTCAGATCTAGGGTTTCGTGCCCTCTAATTACACAAGAGAGCCTATTTATAGGTTTACAAAAGGGAGGAAAGATGGGCTTCGAAAGACTTCATGGGCTGGGAAGGTCACGACCGTGAAAGGTGTCTCACGACCGTGAGATTGCAAGTCACGGTCGTGAGATATGTGGCAGTGGCAGGTCCTTATTTCATGATCAAGTCACGATCGTGAAACTCTCGTTTCACGACCGTGACTGCCCTTTCACGACCGTAAAACGTGTTTCACGACCATGAGCTGAATTGCTCGAAAATCCACTTTCTTGGAAAGGCATCTCACAACCGTGAGATACCTTTCACGCCCGTGAAGTGCTCCTTCTCCTTCTTCCCTTGCTTGACTTTGTTGCTTCCTTCCCAGTTTCGCTTGCCTTGACTTGGGAGAGCTTTGGCGCGTCGAGTAGGGCCCCCAAGGGTATGTGGGGCCCCTTAAGGTGTGTCGTGGGTCCTCTAAGTGATCCACCTTCTTCTTTGTCGATCAAAATTAGGTAGAAATTGCCTAAAGTGGCGGTTTACCTACAAAGAAAACGATGAAAGCGAGAAATATGTTAGAAGAAGGTAAAACACGTAGAATAGCTCTTAAGGAGCGTTAAAGGAAGGCAAAATGAGACGAAAAGGGGTGGAAAATGAAGGTGAAATGACACTATATCAAATCTCCCCAAACCAAACCCTTACTCGTCCCAAGTAAGGATGAACAATAATCAATACCCTTATTTAAATACGCTAAACCTAACCGATACAAGGCAATTAACGGGCCTTGTTTCGTCCCTTCACCTCACAACAAGGTATCCATGAGGTAGTGTTGGACCAATTCATAGTTTTGATAATGACATATGTTTACGTAATAATATGTTTTGATATATCATATGCGTGTAATTGTGTGCTTTAGTCTTATTATAGCTAGCAACAATTATGAGAAGAAAGATCAAAGTTAGGCATAACTTTGATAAAGTCTGTGAGACAAAGTTATAACAACTTCAGGAATAACTTTGGAAGTGAACATGGAAGTTATAGCTAAACAGGCATAACTTTAAAGAAAATCGCTTCAAACAAGATCTACATCAAACTACACAAGACTCGAGATGGAGGGTCTTTTTGATCAAGATAAAGAGATGATCCGTATACTGAAGATCTTTGTGAAGATTAGATAGTATAGGTCGTCATTCGGTAACTATTCCATTCGAGAGATTTTATGTTCAAAATTATAGCTTTAGTCTATGATTTTGGATGATAAAATATTGATGCATGATTTTGGAAATAAAATGTTTTGAAATGTTTTCAAAAGTGAAAGAGTATTTTTTATATTTATCAAAAGTTTTATTAGAGAATATATTTATGAGATTCTATTGGTTAGTAATACAACTTATGGGTTGTCATGCTACCTAGGGTTTCTAATATATTCTATCTCAATTTGTTATTAACCTAATTAGCCCACCTAGTGGTTGAGCCATCTAGGGTTTCGTGAAACCTAGTTTGTGCCACCTAGGGATTCGTGCTCCTAGGGTTTCGTGAGATAGAGGATTTCGGCCAACCTAGGTTGTTTCCTTAGTTTACCTAATCTAGGATTCTACTATATCTTTACAACAATATTTTGAGATATTAAGATAAATATATTTCTATAAGATAAACCAAATAATATTTTGAGATAAAGATATTTCTAAAAGATAAACAAATATTATTTTATTATAAGATAAATATCTTTATTAAATATTATACTAGGGTTTTAGATCCACTATGATTCTTCTACTATAAATACTCATTCACATGTAAATTGCAAAACACACGAAATACACTACATTCACACGGCTATTTATTTTACTTGTGTTGATTTTTCAAAATCGTTTTAAAGCAAACCTTTGAGCAAATATTTATTATTTTTAGAGTTTGTTTTTAAAAGAGTCGTGCATCAATTATTATCAATCGCTTGAGTGAAATACGTTATTGGATAATAGTAAATCATTATAAGCTTACAATTCTTTAACGGGAATTTGTGTGAGTTATATTGTACTTTCTTATTAGCGTAAGATAGTATAGAGTATTTAGCGATACTCACCTTGAGTTATAATCATAGTGTTGATTATACGAGTGGGTTGGTAATTTTTGTAATCCGTAGAAAGGTACTAAAAATTATTAATCGAGAATAGTGGACGTAGGTTTCAACGTGTGAAACTGAACCACTTCAAAAATCGTGTGCCTCTCTCTTATCTCTTTACTTTTCGTTATTTCGTTATTCGCGCTTACTTTGATTAATTAATTAGTTGATTTTAATTCATAAGATCAAATAATTAATTACATATCATATAAATCGAAAAAGTGGGGCTAGTTTTTAATACTCAATTCACCCCCCCCCCTCTTTCGTATTCGATCAATAGACTCTACAATTGGTATCAGAGCCTCGTGCTCTTGATTGCCTTACAGCAAGGAGTCTGATCCATTTATCTTCTTATTTTTATTTATTTTCCGCTGCATTTAATTTTATTTTAATGGATTCCAAACATCTGAAGTGTCCCGTATTCGATGGGAAGAACTACAGTTTATGGAAAAATATGATGACCCATTTCATAAAGGGTAAAGATTGGGAGTGTTGGCTAATCATTAAGAATGGTCGTAATAAGATCATGCTTGGATCTGCTACTGGCACTGCCATCGAAAAGAAAGAAGATGACTATGTTGAGGCAGATTATAAGAAAGCTGAGAAAAATTCAAAGGCTATTAGTCTGTTGCAAAACGGCATGACCCATACTGAATTTGATCGTTTCTCATCTAGTTCTACTGCCAAGGAAATATGGGATGGTCTTGAGTTAGCTTATGAGGGGACAATTGTTGTCAAAAAGCAACGTATTGCACTACTTATGCGAAAATACGAACTGTTCTCCATGGAACAAAATGAATCGCTTGACAGCATGTCCACTCGCTTCTCCAGTATCATTAATGAATTGAAAAATCTTGGAAAAACTTTTGACTCCGAGGAAATTGCCAGAAAGATCCTTAGAAGTCTATCTAAACGATGGAGACCTAAGGTGACGGTAATTGAGGAATGTAAAGACCTATCTGACCTATCTTATCAAGAGCTACTTGGAACCCTAATGGCTCACGAGATTACTCTTGATGAAGATGAGGCAAATGATAGTAATAGCAAGAAAGTGGCTCTACAAGCCGAATCCAGTGAAAGACATGATTTGGATCTTGAAGATGAAACAGTGTTATTTGCTAGACGTTTTAAGAAAAAGTTCTTTAATAAACCACAAGGGAAAACGTTTAACAATAACACTAACAAATCTTACAAAAAGCCAATTGAGTCAAAAGGGTCTCTTTCAAGTCGTGGTTGCTTCAAATGTGGGGATAATGATCACATGATCAAAGACTGCCCCACATGGAAGAAAATCAAAGACAAAAATCAACGAGACAAAACTAAGAAGGAATTCAAGCAAGTGATGATGGCTTATTGCTGGGGAGATCTCGACACAGAGGACGACGAGTCAGAGGAAGAGGAAGTCGCCAACTTGTGTCTAAGCAACGTCAGTCTTGACCTAATTTCTGACAGTGACAATGAAAGCGAATCCGAGATGTGTCTTGTTGGCAACTCAGATTCAGAACCAGATTCAGAAGATGACGAAGAGGTTAGTCATCTTGAACTTAAAAAACAAGTTAAGAATTTATCTAAGAAGTCTTTAATTAAGTATTTTGAAGAAGCCTTAGATCATTGTCATGAGCAGAGTCTAGAATTGAAAGATCTTAAAGAACAAATTCTTGACATTGCTGAGGAAAACCAACTTCTTAAGGCCAAAGCTAAAAAGCTCAAGTCTAAAGTTATGGCAACTTCAGCTATAACTTCAGACAAGACAAATGTTGAGAAAGAAGCTCTTGAGTCTAAAGTTACAGCTAATGAAGCTATAATCTCAGAGTTGAAGCTCAACATTAAGCATCTTCAAGCCAAAGTTATAGCTAATGAAGCTATAACTTTAGAATTGAAGAAAGTCAATGAGCTTTTACAATCTCAAGCTAAGGCAAAGGAAGTTGTTATTCTTGATCATGAGAAAGTAAACTCTTTTCTTTCTCAGCAATTGAAAGATTTGAAGGCTGAATTCTCCCAAGCCAAAAGTCAACACAATGAGGAGAAACTTATCTTGAACAAACGTTTCAATGATTTTCGTGAAAATTTCAAAAAGAACAATCCCCTCCAAAGACTCGAATGTAGATCATTCATCTTGTGAAAAAGAAATACAGTCTTTGAAGGAATTGCTCCTACATGCACGAAAAGTTCATGATAAGTGGTAAGGAAGTCAGAAGGTCTTAGACTTCCTTACCGAACAGTCTAATAATAACATGAAGATGGGTCTAGGTCATGAATGTTATAGTCGTAGAGACCATGATAAGTGCAAATCCACTCCTTCTGATCGTGATTTTAGAAGAAGAAAGTACGTCTATCTTTCAGAATATCTGATTTGCAATTATTGTGGTCACAATGGTCATGTTAAAGATAATTGTGTTAAATATGTTAACGACAACAAAAATCAAACTGAATTTGTGAAAGAGCATGACGTGTCTAGTGTCAATGAGTCTGAACCTGAATCTCAACGTGATGAGATTAGAAACAATGAGTTCAGGTGGTTTTATGACATGGCTTTCGATTACACATCTGTACCTTCAAAATCCAAATCGTATGTGAATCAGAAGCAGTCATTTAAACCTAATGTGCGTCGTAACAATAATCAATATAATAAATCTAGCAAACCCTATCCTAAGAAGAAAAGAATTGTCAAACAGGTATGGGTTAGAAAGGATCAAATATATAGAGTCACTAACCACAAAGGACCCAACTTAGCGTGGGTACCTAAAAGTTGTATTTGATTCTCTTGCAGATAATAGTGAAAGAAAATAATCTATGGTAACTCGACAGTGGGTGTTCGAGACACATGACCGGAAACAAGAATCTTTTTCTTTCACTAGAGCCCTTCAACGGTGGCAAGGTCACCTTTGGAGACAACAAGAAGGGCAACATAATAGGTGTAGGTAAGATTGGTATATCTTCTTCACATGCTATCAATAATGTATATCTGGTAGATGGTGTTGGATCAATTTCATAGTTTTGATAATGACATGTGTTTACGTAATAATATGTTTTACTCGATATATCATATGCGTGTAATTGTGTGCTTTAGTCTTATTATAGCTAGCAACAATTATGAGAAGAAAGATCAAAGTTGGGCATAACTTTGATAAAGTTTGTGAGACAAAGTTATAACAACTTCAGGAATAACTTTGGAAGTGAACATGGAAGTTATAGCTAACCAGGCATAACTTTAAGGAAAATCGCTTCAAACAAGATCTACATAAATCTACACAAGACTCGAGATGGAGGGTCTTTGTGATCAAGATGAAGAGATGATCCGTATACTGAAGATCTTTGTGAAGAGTAGATAGTATAGGTCGTCATTCGGTAACTATTCCATTCGAGAGATTTTATGTTCAAAAGTTATAGCTTTAGTCTATGACTTTGAATGATAAAATATTGATGCATGATTTTGGAAATAAAATGTTTTGAAATGTTTTCAAAAGTGAAAGAGTATTTTTATATTTATCAAAAGTTTTATTAGCGAATATATTTACGAGATTCTATTGGTTAGTAATACAACTTATGGGTTGTCATGCTACCTAGGGTTTCTAATATATTCTATCTCAATTTGTTGTTAACCTAATTAGCCCACCTAGTGTTTGAGCCACCTAGGGTTTCGTGAAACCTAGTGTTTGTGCCACCTAGGGTTGCGTGCCTCCTAAGGGTTTCGTGAGCTAGAGGATTTCGGCCAATCTAGGTTGTTTCCTTAGTTTACCTAATCTAGGATTCTACTATATCTTTACAACAATATTTTGAGATATTAAGATAAATATATTTCTATAAGATAAACCAAATAATATTTTGAGATAAAGATATTTCTAAAAGATAAGCAAATATTATTTTATGATAAGATAAATATCTTTATTAAATATTATACTAGGGTTTTAGATCTACTATGATTCTACTACTATAAATACTCATTCACATACAAATTGCAAAATACACGAAATACACATATTTTACACGGCTATTATTTTACTTGTGTTGATTTTCCAAAATCGTTTTAAAGCAAACCTTTGAGCAAATATTTATTATTTTTAGAGTTTGTTTTTAAAAGAGTTGTGCATCAATTATTATCAATCGCTTGAGTGAAATACGTTATTGGATAATAATACATCATTATAAGCTTACAATTCTTTAACGGGAATTTGTGTGAGTTATATTATACTTTCTTATTAGCGTAAGATAGTATAGAGTATTTAGCGATACTCACCTTGAGTTATAATCATAGTGTTGATTATACGAGTGGGTTGGTAATTTTTGTAATCCGTAGAAAGGTACTAAAAATTATTAATCGAGAATAGTGGACGTAGGTTTCAACGTGTGAAACTGAACCACTTCAAAATCGTGTGCCTCTCTCTTATCTCTTTGCTTTTCGTTATTTCGTTACTTGTGCTTACTTTGATTAATTAATTAGTTGATTTTAATTCATAAGATCAAATAATTAATTACATATCATACAAATCGAAAAAGTGGGGCTAGTTTTTAATACTCAATTCACCCCCCCCCCCCTCTTTCGTATTCGATCAATAGACTCTACAATTGGTATCAAAGCCTCGTGCTCTTGATTGCCTTACAGCAAGGAGTCTGATCCATTTATCTTTTTATTTTTATTTATTTTCCGCTGCATTTAATTTTATTTTAATGGATTCCAAACATCTGAAGTGTCCCGTATTCGATGGGAATAACTACAGTTTATGGAAAAATATGATGACCCATTTCATAAAGGGTAACGATTGGGAGTGTTGGCTAATCATTAAGAATGGTCCTAATAAGATCATGTTTGGATCTGCTACTGGCACTGCCATCGAAAAGAAAGAAGATGACTATGTTGAGGCAGATTATAAGAAAGCTGAGAAAAATTCAAAGGCTATTAGTCTGTTGCAAAACGGCATTACCCATACTGAATTTGATCGTTTCTCATCTAGTTCTACTGCCAAGGAAATATGGGATGGTCTTGAGTTAGCTTATGAGGGGACAACTGTTGTCAAAAAGCAACGTATTGCACTACTCATGCGAAAATACGAACTGTTCTCCATGGAAAAAAATGAATCGCTTGACAGCATGTCTACTCGCTTCTCTAGTATCATTAATGAATTAAAAAATCTTGGAAAAACTTTTGACTCCGAGGAAATTGCCAGGAAGATCCTTAGAAGTCTATCTAAACGATGGAGACCTAAGGTGACGGTAATTGAGGAATGTAAAGATCTATCTGACCTATCTTATCAAGAGCTACTTGGAACCCTAATGGCTCATGAGAGTACTCTTGATGAAGATGCGGCAAATGATAGTAATAGCAAGAAGGTGGCTTTACAGGCCGAATCTAGTGAAAGACAAGATTCGGATCTTGAAGATGAAACAGTGTTATTTGCTAGACGTTTTAAGAAAAAGTTCTTTAACAAACCACAAGGGAAAACGTTTAACAACAACACCAACAAATCTTACAAGAAGCCAATTGAGTCAAAAGGGTCTCTTTCAAGTCGTGGTTGCTTCAAATGTGGGGATAAAGATCACATGATCAAAGACTGCCCCACATGGAAGAAAATCAAAGACAAAAATCAACGAGACAAAACCAAGAAGGAATTCAAGCAAGTAATGATGGCTTATTGCTGGGGAGATCTCGACACAGAGGATGACGAATCAGAAGAAGAGGAAGTCGCCAACTTGTTTCTAAGCAACGTCAGTCTTGACCTAATTTCTGACAGTGACAATGAAAGCGAATCCGAGAGGTGTCTTGTTGGCAACTCAGATTCAGAACCAGATTCAGAAGATGATGAAGAGGTTAGTCATCTTGAACTTAAAAAGCAAGTTAAGAATTTATCTAAGAAGGCTTTAATTAAGTATTTTGAAGAAGCCTTAGATCATTGTCATGAGCAGAGTCTAGAATTGAAAGATCTTAAAGAAAAAATTCTTGACATTGCTGAGGAAAACCAACTTCTTAAGGCCAAAGCTAAAAAGCTCAAGTCTAAAGTTATGGCAACTTCAGCTATAACTTCAGACAAGACAAATTTTGAGAAAGAAGCTCTTGAGTCTAAAGTTATAGCTAATGAAGCTATAATCTCAGAGTTAAAACTCAACATTAAGCATCTTCAAGCCAAAGTTATAGCTAATGAAGCTATAACTTTAGAATTGAAGAAAGTCAATGAGCGTTTACAATCTGAGGCTAAGGCAAAGGAAGTTGTTATCCTTGATCACGAGAAAGTAAACTCTTTTCTTTCTCAGCAATTGAAAGATTTGAAGGCTGAATTCTCCCAAGCCAAAAGTCAACATAATGAGGAGAAACTTATCTTGAACAAACGTTTTAATGATTTTCGTGAAAATTTCAAAAAGAACAATCCCTCCAAAGACTTGAATGTAGATCATTCGTCGTGTCAAAAAGAAATTCAGTCTTTGAAGGAATTGCTCTACATGCACGAAAAGTTCATGATAAGTGGGAAGGAAGTCAGAAGGTCTTAGACTTCCTTACCGAACAGTCTAACAATAACATGAAGATG
>JAIUZE010046657.1:0-72264 GCA_022085475.1 Heliosperma pusillum
GTTGGAGCCAGTGTCCTCCACAGTTAGTGCAATAACATAAATAAATCTCTGTAGGTTCACAGGGTATAATTTGTATAATAATCAGTTGATTAACGTTTATCAATAACGGTTGGTTTGCTAGATAAGTTTGACGTTATTGTCATACAGATGGCGGTGATCAACTGGTCCCTAAAAGTCACACCTATAGGATGTGTTTGAGAGATGTGATTGTTTGAGAAAATAATCATATTGATACCCTATTATATGACTAAAAGGTTAGTCAGTGTACTTGACTAAAAGGTTAGTCAATGTGATGATGAGACGAAAGTTAGCTGAGACGAATTAACTGTAATTCGTAAAATTGAATATAAAAAGTTATATTTAATTATAGTATATAATGTAAGCTAATTAAACATAAACGGTTATAATTAATTGGCAAATTATAAATATACGGATATTTATAATTAATGACGGATTATAATGTCTGTCCATGTAAAACGACGATTATAATATATTACATTATATTGGAAGCTAAAATAAACAAAAACGAATGTATCCAGATATACTCGGGTTTTCGGGTCAATGGGTAGTTATTTGAGGAGACTAACTCTCCTCATATAAAAACCCAAAGAGTGCCGTGAGAAAGGGGTACAAGAGATAGAAAATTCAGATTTTTCTAACCAAACCTAATTCTCATACTGCCTCCATCATTCACAAACAGACAAAAAGTTAACTGTAACTTTTGACAAAATACAAAACCCTTCTTCTCAACAGTGAGATCGTGTAAGAGGTTTACTTTCTAGCAAAACAAAAGGGTATTTCTCGGAGCATCTTGGGTGCAACGATTAGGAGGATATCTACCTTGATATCTCTGTTCTTTACGCCAATTGCTAGGACCGGAGGTTGATCTCTACTATTATTCTTGTTTTCGTTTATGACTTGCATAATCAAATTATTACGTTTCGTTATAATCCTATAATAATTGTATTGTGGTAATACCGATTTCCCACATAAAGAGATAGGGGTCCCTAGTCTAGAAGATCTGGGCATAAGATTGAAAAGCTAAGATGAAAAATCAAGAGAGGTCTGAAGGAAATTGGGTTCCTAAAAGACTAGATAAAACTAATTGCAATAAAAATCACAAGAAAAAGGAAAACTAAACGGTGCTCCCCGGCAACGGCGCCAAAATTTGATCGGGCCTGTCGCAAGCCCCGGTTAAAGATAATTACCCAGACTAGGCTAATAACAAATTAATGTAATTAGGGAAGTAGGGGTTGATCCTCAGGGAGATGGTGTTTCCTATAGAATGTGAAATGTCTTGGAATTGGGTTTTATCTAACGAGTATCTGGGTTTTGGGGTTTTGATTTCTAATCTAATAAAAAGCATAAATGAAAATAGAATAAAAGCAAATCAAAACGAAAATAATAAAGCAAGTGATGGATTAACAATGATAAAAAGAATCTAGGGAAGTAGGTTCACACATGTAGATTAACATATTGATGAAATTGGATTTGGAACATACAAATAATTCATTGTGACTTCGTAAGAATGATGTGTTCATTACAATCATAGATCAGATGGTCTAGCAGGCTTTTAGGCAATTTACTAGGTCTTAATCAACCATGTCATGCTTTGTCTATTCAATTCACGTATTTCTACCTTGGAAAAGAATTCCATTCTAGTCAATGATTTTGATCAAAAATCGTTAACTATCGTTATAGTCCAAACATGCATAGACACAATGTTTTAAAAGAACAATTTATTTTGTCCAATTATCATCTTTTAATCAACCTACATGGCTACCCTACACCCTAGAAAAACGACTACTCACTCATGACGATGTTTAAATCTAAGATGATTTTAATAATAGAAATTAGGATAGACATGTTTATTTGGTTTTGACAATATTTTAAGACTCTTTATATGGCGATAATAACGACGCTATATTGACGATCTAATGAAGTGAAACGATTACAACGATATTGAAATTGAATCTACAATAACATGTAAAGGAAATAACAATCAAATAAGAAACATGAAAACTTAAAACAAAAGATAAAATAGGAATACCTAGATGATGATCAACAACGACAATGATGAAATATAAACAACCATAATAGAAATTCCTTGTATAGAATTGTCGATCCACGAATTACAACGCTTGAACCACACAAAGTAGATTACAAAGATGAAATTCTTATTGATCTAGACTAAGGATTTGATGTAGAGAAATCAGAAATAAACTAAGAAACTATGGACAAAAAGGAAGAAGAAAATGATCTGGACAAGAGAAGAGAGGCTATGTTTCTCTCCTTCTCATCTAGGGTTTCTAATCTAAAGAGAAGTATAAGAAAAGAAGAGGTACATGTATCTAATTGTGTCTTGAGAAGTGTGGCTGAGGCAACCTTTTATAGAAGTAGGGTTTCATGGGGAAGGGGTCATGCATTCATATCATAGGACAAAAAGGAGGAAGTCGAAGCAAAAGCTCGGATCAGCAGAGATACCCGATCGGGTACACCACTTACCCGATCGGGTAAGTTGTATTCTTGGAGCTTTGACTTTCGTTTCATCTCCCCTTGCATATGACTTGACTTTCCTTATCCCCCTTGACCTCTTGAGTCGGGTTTGTTGATAGGGTTTGATGTAAAATGATGATTTCTTCGCCTAACTGATCGATCTTCTGACAACTGCGAAACCGTCTTTGCTTTTTCTCTCTTTTGAATCAGTGAACCTTCTTGAAATGCCTTTGGCTTGGTCAAGCTTGCTTCTTCAAATCGTCGGGTTCTAGGCAAATGCTCGGGAATATAGAAAAAGGGCGTAGAAACGTCAGTTTCCCTACAAAACAGGTTAGAACATAGGAATTCGCCTAGAAGACAATATTAGCTCATAAAGTGGCTTAACAAAGCACTAATGACATACAAAACCGAGCTAAATTGGGGATTAAAATCATACAAATATTCACTTATCACGCGCGCCCCTAGGCCTACTTGGTGCACGGCCGACGACACCTGGGGTTTAAAACATTGGGTGTTGCCTTCTTCTTGATCTTATAAAAGAAGGGGAAGGGAGGAGAATATTTCATAACTCATCCCACTTCTTATTTGTACAAAAATTTCTCTCCATTATTATCATGTAAAATTTCATTGGTGCTATGAAGGCTTGAGAAGCCAACTTCAAAGGCGCTGAGTGACAGAATATGCGTTATGTCTTTTTAGCGCAATTAATCCCTCTAAGCCAAACTCGGGCACAACCTGCCTTTATGGATGCTTGTCTTAGTTACTGGGAACTTGTCAACACCTTATTCTGTCAACACCTTTGTGGCTGCTTGTCTTTTGCCCGAGGTATTTTCTCAACGCCTTTCACATGTGGCTTTATGAGAGATTGAGGTTGGCCAGTCCACTATCTTATTATGAAAGGTATCTTGTCCATAGTATCACCCCCGGACAGAGTAATTTGATGAGGGATTTCCAAATAATCAAACCTTTTGCAAAAACAAGTTAAAGGAAGATGAAGGTCGTTCCATCTGTTGGTGTATGCCCTGGATTTTCCTGGTATATTTTACTATCCCTCAGGATGGCGATAGAACGCGTCGCTTGAAGCTGTTGGGTTTGGAGAGATCTACTGACATCTATCCCGATCTTCTCCTCCGCCAAAGTGGTCGCAGGTAAACGATACCTGAGTTTGATGCTGTCATTGGACGTTTTGTCAAATTAAACACTGATGTATGTGTGGAGTTTCATCAATTATGGGACCTCAGACGTCACTGGTTTGTGTCTGGACTTCGCTAGACTACTTGGGTATCACTTTTTATCGCAAATGGACAACTGAAAAATCTGAGCCTGAAACTACGACTAACAAGAAAGGTTGACTCCAAGGTCACAGGTTTCTGGAAACGACTGGGTTCAAAGAAAGGTGTGAGTTTGACTCTTGAAGGTTGACTTGGTCCCCTATTGGGTGCGAAATATAGATTAGAACCCCGGGAGGAGTTGGCAATTCATCCTAAGAAGCGTGCAAGAAAGGACACAACTTCGACTTCTACTCAGGGGCATGCGCCACGCGACCAAAAAGACAAAGGAAAGGGGAAGATGCAGGAAGATCTCGACCTGAATAAATAAAGTTCTTATTATTTGGTAAAATCCCCTGTTTCTGCCCATATTGTTTGTTGATAAACGTGTCTCTGGTACTCTTTTAAAGAGTTGGCTACGTATCTGTTTAAAAAAAACCGAATCTGTAGTTTCAAAAAACTTCATTTTTGGGTTTGTTTTGAAAAAAACAAATGCGATGTAAAGTACAACGTGATTTGCAACGCAACATAGTGCTACGGCCTAGACTTGCCTAAGATTAACAATTCCGTATATTTTATTTATTATATTGAGAATGAGTCTAAGGGTAATATATCTTGAGCTAATCCAAATGAGTGCATCTTACTACATCTCCTGATATTATCTTCTTTTTCCAAATAAGGGCCTGCCCAATTTGTCTTGAACTTACCCGTTAAGTCAACATGTAGTAGAGTGCGAACTGCAGCGCCAAGTCACCTTCTTTGATTCCTCGAGGTTTCACCTTCTTGTTAAATGCTCTTTCTATCCTCTTCTGATAGAGTTGGACGTTGTGCAATGCATTTAATCGTCGCTCACCGAGCATAACTAACAAATCATACCTAGCTTGAACCCAGTCCGCTTCTGGAACTCTGCTTTCAAGTAGGATCCTGAGGGATTGTATCTTATAACTCAACAGATTTAACTGCTTCCACTCCGTACGTCAAATAATTGGGGTTGCGCCAGTAGCTGTTCTGATAGATGTTTAGTATCCCCATAATGCATAGGGTATTTTGTCTGGCAATTCTCGATAATTATTCATCATTTTCTTGAGGATACTCGTAATTTATTGGCAGCCTATATCGCACCGTTTGAGGGCGGCAAGGCGAAAAGGTGTGACGTTTTATTTTATAATTTTCAAGTAGTGCCGTAGTTTTAGCTATGAAGTGGGTCTCATGATTACTAATCAGCTCGTGTGGTACCCGTATGGGCAAATGATTTTGCTTTGTATAAATTTGACTACTTGTGTTGCATTGAGTACCCGATAATACTTCTCTTCTATCCACTTAGTGAAGTAGTCAATAACAACCAAAATGAAACAATGCCTACCAGATCCAGCTGGGCTAACTTTACAAATGATGTCTATCCCACATTGAGAATGGCCAGGGTGACGTCATGGTGTATAACATTGATGGTGGTACATGTTGCACCTTTGCGAAAATTTGGCCATTATGACAATGCATGATATATTTGTGGCAATCTGCTTCCATCGTTGTCCAATAGTATCCTAATCTCATGATCTTACGGACTAGCGTGTGTGCGTTCATGTGTCGCCCACATTCAGCGTTGATGCATTTATGTTATTTTAATGTGAAAATAATTAAGAGGAATATCGTTTTGATCTTACTTTGATCATTATTAAGCTAATTACTTATGAATCATCTATCATGTTCAGCCGTAATTATTATACGAGTTGCTATCTAACATACTCCTATAAAAAAAAATTGGTATTATAAATCTCATTGAGTCCTATACATTTTAACTTAAGAATAGTTAGGTATTTTACGAAGACAAACATACATTTTTCACTTATAAGAACTTACGTTTTTCACAAACTCACTTAAAAATACAAACGCTATTTAGTTATCTTGCATCGCATGGACATAAAGCTAGTATATTATAAATGATAAATGTAGAAAAATTAGACAAATCTAACACAATTTTATGATTTTGGTTCAAAAAATAAAATTTAAAAGGTAAATAGAGGTAGTCTAGGCGGAGCCGGGCACCAAACCTAGTTTTCCTCAAACTACTATGCAAGGAGTAAAGGGACGTTAGTTTTGGAAGGTCGCTCCCAACTGCAACAGTGGCGGTATCTTCACTGCTCTTTCGTTAAACTTTACAATCGCACCTTAGAAACTCACACATTATTGCCGTAATTAAACCATATGTTTGTTCATTCTTGCAATTTTGTCCATGTTAGATTTAATCCGACTAAAGGCGAATAACTTCATAATAAATTACTCGGTAGATACTAGATTCGTAAGCGTACCTTAATTCTTGACGAAAGGTTGGGATGAACCGCCTGAAGGGACGGTCTTCGGGATTAGGTCTTCTAGTAGACACACATACCATAAGGATCTCTCTACTGATGGGAGGCGAGGAGATTAGGTTATTGTGTGCTACCAGAGACCATAACCCAGGTCACCTTATATAGTCTCCTTTTCTAATGCGCCCATCATGCATTAGAAAACCTAATGGGTATCTACACTTGTAGAAAGTCTAGCCCATACGTTTTAAGACGTATAATAATAAGCCCATATCTTATACTCCGTAGTGGATCACTTTATATTTAGGCGTAACTTAATAGATAGCGTATATATACAATTATAACTGTATTAATAATTTGTCCACACATATTATAGTATTAGGCTCATATTTCTTACAATCTCCCACTTGAGCCAAATACATTCATATATTGTGACACCTGATAATTGTATTTACAATAACCTTATGAGCTCAAAAAGTGTTATCAACAAACTAACCGTCTTAAGCAATTCGGTCCATCAATTATTCCAACATAGGATCAAAGCGGCCTTTGCTACAGTTTATGGTAGCAGGACCCTCAATGGTCACATATGCTAATATAACCAATGACATGAATCGAGCATGGGAGTGTAGCATGGAAATAGCATCCGAATGTGATCCTTATATGCATATTTCCAACTGGTCCACCTTAGTGAGATCAACCAAAATAATACAGAGTGAAAATGGAAACCGAAAACCTTATTTTTGCAGAACTTTAATAACCGTAATCTTTAATGTGTCTAACATGACAAACTCCCACTTAAATCGAATTTCCTTAAAATTGTAACACCCATTTGAGCAATGAGCTCAATAAAGACAGTGGGTGGTAATTCCATAGTAAGCGGATCCGCAAAATGGAGTTTGTATCAACATGTATACTTGAGACCTTTTCACTTTGAATTGTTCCTTAAACAATACATCACTTGTATTGTATTAGAAATTATAAAAATTGTCACATTTGTAAAAATTACTTAAGTGGTCTTTCAATACCGTACTGAATTTGCAGCCTTATGACAAATGTTCATAACCAACTACGAGTCGAAATACTGAATGATCTCAACCTGAATCGATCTCCTATAAGTAATGTTTTGTTCCAAATGTAAATGACAAACAATACGTTTGGCCGCCCTTAGTGAATCCAAGATCCTAATCTATATTGCCTTAATATCTGTCAATCTGTAGAATGTATGCAATATCCAAACACATACAAACTAAGTAAATAACATATAACTCAAACATGTGAAATAAAACCTGAAACACGTGAATTTAAGCATCACTGTATATGATGAATAATTTCTTTAGGGCATGTGAAACTAAATTGGTCTCCTTTACTGAAAGGGTCTTTACAACAAACAGTTTACTAACTCCCACTGAATCTTGTGTATCTACAATCGTCTACCACATTCATCAAATATCAAATAAGATGATAGCTTGGCAGATTTATAATCTTTATGACGGAAAACCTTTCTTGAACTTTATTAGATGAGTTACATTAATTTGCAGAACATCTACTTTGAATATATTGAATCAATGTTTTTGTTACTGCACTGAATAGTTTCATCAATGTCACCATTGAGAAACAAATCTTTAACATTCATCCAATGTAACTGAAAAACCGAATATGCCAAAATATACTTATAATCATTGCTGACAAGATGAAATATATTGTTACATTATCTTTTGAACCCTTATTGGTAACAAGTAAATACTTGAAACCAATATATTTCACAACTTTAGGTAATGGAACAAGGTCATAAATATCATCGTCCTTTAAATGACTCATTTTCTTTATGGCATCAATCCACCAATATGAGTTAGGACCTTCAATGGCTTTGGCATAAGCTGATTGAATCAACTTTTCTCATTCCATTATCTAACTCTTATTGCAACTTGTTAATCCGTCATTACATTATTCTCCATTTTAATCATATAGGAAAACAATGTAATTAATGTAGTTGCATTTATCCTTATTAAGTGGATCTTCTAAAGAATTAGTTCTTGAGATATTTGAGTTTGTTTTACCGAATTGATCTAACGATCCTGTATGAGGAGACTCAAAACAATATCAATTACCTTTTCTCCCACTCAAACTCAATATCCTCAATGAACCCCTAATCTCCGTCTTAAATTCCTTGATTGTGGGATCATTACCTTATTACCCTTAAAATTTAAGTATATTCTAACAAAGTAGTCATTGATTGTCCTTAAGTCCAACTATTAACCTTATGGCTTTTAAACCCCAACCTTAATTAGTTGGACATACCAAATGTGTAAATCATTTACACTATGAATAAATAGTCAATGCTATTGTTAGAACTTTATCCAAAATAGCTGCAATCAGAACTTAATACTAGAGTCAAAGAAAAGAGTATGAATAATCACACTCCTTACCAAGCCATAGGATTTTTCTTGCATACATATTACACCATCCATAATAAGAATCCTCATATGGTGTAATAATATCAAATACAAGATTGAACTCCTCTAGAGATTCTTTAAATTACGCTTGATGTTGATATCATTAATAGTCATTTTGCCATAGTATTTAAACTTATGATCAAAGACGACATGATTAATCATTTGCTGAGTACTATGTCTCAGTCAAATATTACTGAAAACATCAAGAACTTAAAACTTCTCACAAATGAGATTGTGACACCCTCAAATTTGCGGAAAGAAAAAAAATAATTTAACTAAATCAAATATGAGAATACATAACGAAGGTGTCTTAAATAAAAAGGTTCAACAAAAAGGAAATAATATTATACAAAAGAAATATCCAAAACGGGAGACATATCTCCCGTATAAATACGGAAATAAAAGAGTGTATAATAATATACAATCTAAGAACCGAATATAGGTCCAAGGTAAATACTTCGCTCGCTAGCTCGTCAATGTACCCAATGTATGCATCACAAACCTGCCAACCGCATAAAATATAAACACGGAAGCCACAGTCAGTGGGGAGTAACTCCGAGTTCTCCCAGCCACGAAATGTCGAGTTTAATTAAACATGAATAACATAAAAGCAATGTATATGGAAAATACAAAACCCTAACATATACGATATGCTTATCATGTTATGAAACAAATAACTAACATATAACCTAGCATGTGAAGGCTAAGCTACTCATGCAAACTATCATGTGAATCAGTTAACAACCGGTAATCCAAACTCTATCAACCTTAGCTGGCTTGCATCTCACCTTTTAAGATTCATAGAATCATCAAACATGAAAGACCAATACGTCTACAAACAGGCATAAGTTCCTAGTACCGTCAATAGAAGACTTCTGTAACTCGAGTCTATACCACGAGGTAGGATATACTTATATATTTAGGCTCAGCGGTTACCCTAATAACATGGCCCAAATACAAAGCACACATCTAGGCTCAGCGGTTACCCTAACAACATGGCCCAGATCCAAAGCACATATCTTAGCTCAGAGGTTACCCTAATAACATGGCCAAGATACCACTCTACCCTAAACCTAGACTGCGCAGACCCAGAGAAATGCGGAAAAACATCGCACCCAAGACTCATCACATGAGTACCCCTAAGCAGATCCACCAAAGGGTTGACTAGTACTTAAGCTGACTCCATTCCCCAAAGTGGAAGCAATGGCAGCCATGCCACGACTTGGATATAAACCCACCAAGCCGGGACACAAAAGCTATCAACAAGTGAACATATACTCGTTAAAGATAGTAAGGCCTATCAAAGTCATGGTCCAAGATACTCATTTAGAATTAGAATGGTCAAGACGCCATATACTCATAATTCTCTATGGGTACTTAGCCAACACGACACATATCACACAATCCAACAGTCACGGGAAAAACTTCCTATCATGTGACTAATTGTATATAAATCATATTCAAATATCATATCGCCTCATATCTACTAAGGCTCATTCATTCATTCATTAAATAAAACCTTACCTGAAGACAAATCCCCGACCCGAGTCCCGCGACGGGTCATCAGTCAAAACGGGGCTGACTAGATCTTAGTTTGACCAAACCCGTTTGGTCAAACCGGCTAGAAACAGAGTCTTAGCCATCGAGGCTTGAACATAAGAATATCACATTCATTTCATGCTATTTCATTCAATTTCTAACATCTGAATTATTAATTCATACGAAAACCCGCTTGACTTACATGTTATCAAATTAAACTAAAATCTCGTATTATAATTTCTAACATGTGAGAAATAATAATATAATGAAAAGCTTTTAATTAGATAATTTACTTATTAAAATTTCCCACTTGCTAAATATTACAAAACACGATAAAATAACAATACTCTAAAACCGTCACAAGTCCAAGGGGACCCACGGTTCATTTTGGACCGGTTTTGGTCATCTTTTCTAAAACCGTTTCTTAATATTTCCCGCATGCTTAACATATTTAAAACCCGTCAAAACAACAACAAAACAATCAAGTATCGACAAAAACCCAAAGACCACAACACGGACCAACCAGACCGGGCTGGACCGGGTCTGAACCGGCCTGGTTTGGCCCGGCTTTCCAGCCACCAAAACCGCCCCCCTACGGCCACCACCAACATCAACTCTAAATCATTTCTAACATGTTTTAATTAACAACCTCCATATTAAACAACCAATTCATCCATCATGCATACAAAAATCATGATTATGAACAAATCATCAAATATGTCAAGAACACTAAACATGCCAAAAATTCATCAAACATAATATAATAACAACTTATCATGTTACTAGTTAAAAATCATAAATAACTATAACATGAACATAAACAAAGGAAAACAAAGGTATGTAACATTAATTCGTCGAGTAACTCGGAATCGTTACCTTAGCTAGCAAAATCAATTAGCACCCAAAATAAGAACTAAAGAAAAAAACCCGTCTACTAATCTTCTTCTAATATATACGAGTCACCAAACTCGTCTTCAAAATCTTCCCCTATAAGAAATGACAAGAATAATATTGTTAGTATTAAAACTTGATTTTCCATAATTAAAGTGTTGAAAACGATTTTGTCGGAATTGAAAAAAAAACCGTACTGAAGATGGAAGAGCGAAGAGGAGATTCTAGAAATAAATTCGGACGGATTTGAATAAGAAATGAAGGTTTTGTATGACGATTTTGCTCAAGAACGATGAAGTACGATGAAGAACGATGAAGAACACCAAGAACGATTTTGATTATATTAAAGAAAGTATTAAAAAGGTATTAAGTTGATTTAGTGTAAAATGAAAAGATAAGTGGTGAGTAATGGATGGGTGGGCCGTGTAGATATAGAGGAATTTATGAGTCGGGTTTTGAAATTGTTGTTACGGAATTGACTCGGGTTTAATAATTATATTACGGTAATTGATTAGATATAATTAGATATTAAGTTAATTAAACTAAATATCTAGATATTATGTTATTGTAATGAAAAGAAGAAAATATCAAGTCCTAAGAGAGGAAAAAAGAGACGTGTGATCATAGGAGAATCGGGTCTGTTTTTAAGCGATTTGCGGAGTTTAAATTGACGGATCGATAAAGTTACAAATATCTTAGATATTTGTATTAGTTTAATAATAAGTAATCAAAAGATCTAAAGTGAGTGGAAAAATATGACATGGGGCATGTGACTCATGCCAAAGTCGGGTTTCGGGTTTGTTTCGGGACTTAAGTTGACTCGGGAATAGTTAAATGACGTTCGGGGTTAAATCGTAAAACCTTTTCCTTAATTCCGAATAAATTCAAAATAATTATATTAAATTATCATAAATTCAAATAAATCTTAATAAATTAAAATAAATTAAATTTATTATTTTTCAAATATAATTTCGGTCTTTCAAATTACGGGGTGAGTCGGAAAAGTCAACGAAAGTCAAAGTCGACTTAAAAGTCAAGAAAAGTCAAAGACAACTCAAAAGTCAAGAAAAGTCAAAGACGACTTAAAAGGCAAGAAAAGTCAAAGACGACTTAAAAGTCAAGAAAAGTCAAAGACGACTTAAAACGGGATTCTCATGGAATCTCGCGGAAATTCCAAATACGAACTCGGAAATTCCAAATTCGACTAGAAACAATAAATTCTAAATTAAAACTTAAATTTGCTGAAAAGTATCCGTAAAATATTTTCACTAGAAAAATAGGGTACTTTTCGGGTTGTTACAAGCTTCCCTTGTTTATACTAGCTTGGGGGAGGCTGGCCATTTTGTAAGAATTTTATTCTTTTTCTGTATTTTTCACATTTTTAGTTTTATTTTGCCTTTTCCCATTAGAATTTCATATCGTTTCTCTGTTCCATGTGCTATTCGCCGTTTCTCGGTTTGTTTCATTTATAATCGCATGCACATTGAGGACAATGTGAAGTTTTAGCTTGGGGGAGGATTTGCATTTAGGAACTGCATTTAGGATTGCATTTAGATTTTTAGTTTTCTTTTTAGTTTATTTTCTTTTAGTTTTCTTAATTTCTTTTTAGTTTTTATAGGGAAAAATTTCGAAAAAAAAAAAACAAAAACAGAAAGGAAAAGATCATTTCCATCTTACATTTCTCATTTTGTAGTTTTTATAAGCTGATGTTTCGTTTTATTACGAGGAATTGTGCATTCATGGGGATGTCTTGTACACAGTAGATAGGCAATTGCATTTGGACTTAATTAAGCTTGATCTTGACTTTGGCAAGCTACTCATATTGTAAGGTAGAGCCTCCAGTGGTCGGTACATCTGAACCCGATCCCAGTTTAGGAGTTAGTAGTTTCTCCTTATAGTCTGTGTTACATCAAAACGCATAAGTATGGTTTTTATTCCATTTTCTATAAGTATTACTGTCATGATCTACATTTTGAAGCCATTCAATCTCTTGTTCACCTTTCACAATAAACACCCTTCTTTCTAGCTACATTATAAATTTGCCTACGCTTGTTGAGCTAGTAACCAACTATTTGTGTAGAGGTGTTCTGTGCTTTTACGATGATATGATAATTCCACCATTTGGTGTGAGCCGTCTCGGGATTACTGATTTCCGGGTTTTGGTGAAAGAGAGAAAAAAAAAAGAAAAAAAAAGAGCTTTGAAAAATTATGGAAAAAGAAAATGAAAAATGAAATTGAAAGCTCATAAGAAAATAAAAAAAAAATAAAAAAAAAAGAGAAAAGAAAAGAGGAAATACGCTTCCATGAAATGAAAAGAAAGAAAATTATGGGAAGTCGTATCTTGATTCTAATGTTTAATAAGCCAATATGTTGCTTTTGGCTTTGACTATTATCGATGGGAATTGGTATGATTTGGATTGAGTATCCACTACACATTTGGTTATTACTAGCTTGACTTTAAGCTCCACATGACCAAATTCATTTGTCCACTTTCTTACCCAAATTTCCCAAGCCTCTTCTTTATTTTACTAGTGTTTCTTACATTATAATTTGATCATGATTAGTTTTACTTAATGATTTTGGATTGACTACCATACTAGACGGCGGTCACATTCTTATAAGTTGTAGATAGGTGAGTGTCACTTCAAATTTGAACCAATATTTCCTATTTTACAAAAATTTGAGTGATGAGTGTACCGTGAGAGTCCATTGTCAAAAAGATCATGCAAGAGCTAAAAAAGTCCGAAGAATATTTTCTATGCTGCGCCGTTATGTAAATCTCAACCATGTTTCGCATTTTTCTTTCGCCCTTGTTGTTGTGGGTTTATGATTCATCTACTTATTAGAGCTTACTTTTTGAGATTTGCATGATAGATTGATCATCGTTAGCTACCCTTGTCCTAGTTATGCTTGTTATATTTGCTTGAGGACAAGCAAGGGTTTAGCTTGGGGGAGTTTGATAAGTGATATTTTGTATTGATTTATCCCCCGTTTTAGCTCGATTTCTATAAGATTTATGCACTTTGTTAAGTGATTAACGAGCTAATACTGCTATTCTAGTTGTTTTGCGTATTTTGACTCGTTTTATAGGAAATGAAGCGGTTTTGCTATATTTTCCTACTTTATGGAGCAAAGACACTAGGATACGAGTTTTCAAGGAATTGATGATAGCCAGTTCACAATTTCATTACAATTCCGCTACATCTTTCCTCGAATGGACTCAATTTGGATTTTGGCTTTGGACTTTAAGAAGAAAACTCAACCCAAGTCAAGATAAGATCAGCCCAAGCCCAATTCCGTAATGCATTGACCAAAGACTAAGGCATAGGATTCCGTGCCTAAGATGAAAAGACGGAAAATCCGACTTACACAAAAACCCGATCGGATTGCCTGTTACCCGATCGGGTATTTCTGCAAGAAGACGTTACTTGGCTCTTCTTCAATCCGAGCTTAAATGGGAGGTTTAATGCATTGACTAGGGTACGAATAAGCAAGAGGATCAGCAGCCATGCAGCCTTATAAAAGTCAATGATCATCCAAGCATAAAAACACACAATCTTACAATAATCTAATAATCTATTATCACTTCTTTTAGCACACTTTCTTACAAGTTTTTATAGTTTTCTTAGTATTTCTCTAGTGTTTACTTAGCTTTTGTTATTGGGTATTTGTTCTTACTTCCATTCTTATATACTCATTTTCCTTATCGGTAATTCTCTAATCTTATTTACTCATGCAATTTTAACCACCATGAATTATAATCTCATTAGTATCATTTTCATAATATTGTTGTTAGTAGGAAATCAACCTAAAATCAATTTAGTTAAAACCAAAGTATTATTTAGCATGTCACATTACAATTTACCTAATCATATGATCCTTAAAAATATCATTAGAATGATTGTTGACATAATCACCATAATCACTTTAGTGCTTACATTTCGTAGTCTAATTTCATATATCTTTTTCTTGCTAATCTACTTAATCACATAAACACATAGATTAGATTAAATCTAATATTGTAAAATTATTATTGTGTAAATAAAATAAATAGAGTTGTAATATTTGAAATGATTTACAAGTCAAATGAATTATAAGAAGAGTAGTTACCAATTGAACCGTCTAAATTGTTTCTTCCTTTGGTCGTGTCAAATTCTATAACTTTGTTTAGTGGCCATAAACAATTGTTTGTATTAGTCATTTCTATCTTTATGACGAGAGTTGGGATAGGAATTAGGACTATCAATAGGGGTTTAGTGACTTAACCATGCTGAAAGGACGTTAGGACCCACTAAAAGGTCGGTACGAATCCGGAAGGAATATACCGCTACAAGGCCTAGACAATCATAAGTAATTCTAATATTGGTATCTATGAAACTTTTAACTAGTTTTACATGTATTTCTCTTTCGCTATATCAACTTGATTAGTTAGTTTACTTTATCGTTTTAAATAGTTTATTTCATTGTCTTTTTATTTCTAGTATTAGATAGTTTATTTTACCGTATTAGATAGTTTACTTTATCGTTATCTAGTTAGTTTATCGTCTTTTTATTCCCGTTCTTAGATAGTTTTTATTATTGTTATTCTCTGGTTAATTAGTTTAGCTAGTTAGACTTTCAATATTGTCATTTAAATACCGTCGTTAGTTAGAAATTAGTTGTCAATATTCGGATCAGAGGACTTCCCCGATCGGGTACGTGACACCCCGATCGGGTATGTCTTATGTTCTGGATTTTTTGTTTTGCAATTTACATATTTGTTCTTACATATCGTCATTTATATTCCTGTCATTTTATTTTATGTTAATAATTCAGACAAACAACTCAAGTGACTCGATTTTAAATGAAAACCAATCCATAACAATTCATAAGTAACACGTACTCCCTGAGGATCGACACCCTACTTCCCTAATTACATTCCTTATGTTGTTAGCCTAGTCCGGGTAAATTATTTTTGTTTCGGGACCGCGACAGAACCGATCATGGGCCCTAAATTGGCCCGTGCGGTGTATTTTTTTCCTTCTTTTTTTCTTTCTTTTTTTAAGCCGGCTTGGGTGGTTCGGGCCTCACATATGGGACTTGTGCTCAACCCGGTTGAGGGGCAATGTTGGACCAATCTGTTGGAAATAACGGGCCAGAAAATGGACAAATTCAGGCTGGGCCGGCCCAACTATCTGACCCGGCCCATTCCATGAATTTTTGAACAATATAAAACAAGAAAATTGGTCGAATGAACGTGAGAGTGTACGTATCCACGTTTGGAAGAGTAAGATGTAGTAACATACTAACATCTGAGCAAGTTCCACTCCATTAAAAAGTCAACTAACATTAAAAAAGTACATACAAGCTAAAACAACTCATCACTCCAAGAAACGAATATACTATAATGGTGGGATCGGAGTTTATGATAATGGAATAAAACAATATACTAATTCAACATCTATATATTCCACCCTCTAAAATACGTGATCATCTCATTTCATTACCTAATAATAATAACTTGGATCTCAAAATAATTAATATCAATAATACTAATGACGATCAAGGTGCATGGAAACCCTATGTCCTCTGCTACTCAACGTGTGTTGGTTGCGCTTTATGAGAAGCAGCTTGAATTTGAGTTTGTAACCGTTGACATGCGTGTTGGTGCTCACAAACAACTGCCTCACATCGCCCTTAACGTATGTTCTTTTCTATTTTTTTCTTTATTATATACTCCCTCCTATTCAGTACAATCTTCCCCATTTGACTTGGCACAAATTTTAAGACGTTTAATTAAATAACCAAAAGTAATGAAGTGGGGTAAGGTGATTGGAGAGAGGGAATGTATTGTGGGGTATTATTGTGGAGTGAATTGATTAAAATAATTATTGTTGTGGGGTAAGGTGATTAAAATAAGATAAAGTATGGGTATTGTGGGGTATTGTAGTGGGGTAATGTGATTAAAATAAGTATAAAAGTTTACCAAAAAAGGAAAGGGGGAAGATATTGTGAATAACCCAAAATAGAAAGGGGGAAGGTTGCTCAGAATAGGAGGGAGTATTACCAGATTTTGTGAAATTGTTTCACTCGTTTAGGATGAATATAGTATAATTTCTTTGAGATTCGAGAAAATATGGCGTTATCATAAAGGTTCCACCAAATTTCGGGGCATGTACTGTACCCTTGTGCTAGTAAAGAGGCTGATTTGCGAAGGACTTAAAATAAATATTCCGTCAAGTCCTATATTGAATTATCGTGACTTAAGAGAAACAAATAATCATAGACAGATTACATTCAAAGAATTATACTCCCTCCAATCCAATCCAAACTACCTACACCCTTTTGCACAAGTTTTAAGAAAATAACTTTTGGTAAGGGTAGTATGGGAAAAAGGATGAGAGAGATAGTACATAAAGTAGGTGGGATATGTTATAAGAATGACAATTTTTTGTAAATACAAGTATGCCATAAGGATAGAGTTGTCCTAATTTTACTCATTTATAGTATGAGTAGTTTGGATTGGATTGTCCTAAAATGAAAGTTGGGTAGTTTGGATTATATTGAGGGGAGTAAGTCTTTGGCTATTTGAAATGAAACTAGAAAAAAAAAATGTATTCAATACTCATAAATTTTGTGAAGAGCGAAATATTAATTTTAAACTTTAAAAGTCAAATAATAGAAGGATACGTTAGATTTAGATTGAATATGATATGGGCAAGGCCTGAGGGCCATATTAAAAAGGGAGTATGTAGATCTGGCCTTCAATATTCAAAAATCGTTAATGACATGATCCCATATTAACATGGAGTCATGGAGTACTATAATGCAAGAACAGTCGGTCAAGTTAATCAAACGACTCTACTAGATCCGTCAAACGGATTAGAGAAGTTGGGTTTCGGATTATATCAGAATATGGGTCAGGTCACACGACATACGGGTCAGATTAGGGTCAAAATACGGGTCAGGAAGGAAAGTTAAATCCTATTGTTTTGTTAAAAACACATCTAATATTAATCCGTAATATTTTATAAAATGGCTAAATTAAATATATTAACACAAGTATTGAAATTAATTAATTTAATAATTATTTTATTAATTAAAAAGTCATAATTTTTTTTATATAATTGAGTTTTAAAATTATTTTTGTAATTCAAAGTATTAAATTCATAATGTTTTAACTAGAAGTATTTCAATTATTATAACATAAATATTAATATTTTAACAAAATTCTGGATTTATTTCTGCCTTAACGAATTGATCGATTTGGGTCAAGTTTCAGTCATAAATTAACAGGTCAATAGGGTTTGGGTCAAACGATCACATATCGAGATTTTTGAGTCTTTGACCCTGAAAAAAAAGCCGGACGCGTCAGATTTTTACAGGTCGGTCTTAACTCTACCCATATACGCACTAATATTGAATTGTGTTAAAGGATTACTTATGGCATTTTCTGAGTTATTTGTGAGTGACATGGACTCAAGGTAATATTATTACAATTACAATATTGTTTCGTGTGAATTTATGCTCAACGTTTGCAATAAGTGGTTAGTTAATATCGATCGATCTCTGTCGTCATATATAGTACTCCCTCCGTCTCAATTTGTTTGTCTTTAATATAAAAGGCAAACAAATGAATGGGACGGAGGGAGTATCTTGTAAGGGCGATAATTAACACTTGGCTAGAACGAATGAAGTATTTTCTGAAGTTACTACTAGTGTCAGACTGTCAGTAGTGTGGTAGATTAATTAATCTCTGAACATGCATGAACTTATTATTTGTTTCTTACAATGTATGAATGCAGCCATTTGGTCAAGTGCCTGCTCTTGAGGATGGAGATATCAAACTTTTTGGTAATTTTTTCTAAGCTGATTTTTATTTAATGATATCGATTACTTTTTAATACGGAGTAGTAGACAAGGGCATTTCTATTTATTAACAAAAATGTGATTCGACAACAGAATCGAGAGCTATAACAAAGTACCTAGCATACACACACGATCACCAAAACGAGGGAACCTCATTGATTCACAAGGAGAAGCACGAAATGGCGGCCCAATTAGTCTGGGAGGAGGTAGAAGCTCACCAGTTTGACCCGGTAGCCGGAAAACTAGCATGGGAGCTTGTTTACAAGGGTATTTTCGGATTTCAAACAGACACGGCCGTGGTGGAGGAGAACGAGGCTAAGTTGGTTAAGGTGTTGGATATCTATGAGACGCGATTGGCGGTATCCAAGTACTTGGGTGCTAATGACTCCTTCACATTAGTTGATCTTCATCACTTGCCTTATTTGAATTATCTAATGGGAACTCAAGTCAAGAAGTTGTTTGAGGAGAGGCCTCATGTTAATGCTTGGTGTAAGGATATCTTGGCTAGGCCTTCTTGGGAGAAGACCTTGGCTCTTCAAAACCAACCTTAATTAAGATATTTTATTAGTTTTCAAACAACTGAAATGAACTTAATATTTCCATTTTCTATTTGCTTCTGATTGTTGGGTTGTGTACTTGTGTTGTTGCTTTACTACTATGTGTTGGTATGTTTTCATGTAATTTTTCTTCAAGTTGTGTTTATCATGCAAATAATAATACTGTTTTTTTTTTTTTTTGCATTTTTGACTTGCAAGAAGCATTTTTTTTGCAAATAATAATATTCTTTTACATCTTTTGATGATCCTCTTTAAGAATTAGACGAAGACCTTTCTTATTTCGAGTGGTATTTTGTAATTTTGAGTTTACTTTGATTAATGAGATTATTAAATATCAGAAAATTTACGGTTTGAACGTTAATATGAAAATATTCATTTATGCACTTTTTTTTCACTTATTGTAGGGCCCAAATTATATTTTGTACCGGGCCTTGATAATCTCCCACTCGGCCCTGGACTCGACCGTAGCATACTAGCATAGTGCATGTACGATCATAATTTGAAATATACATAGTATAAAAGGATAAATATTTAGAGCTCTCCTATTTGTCCCTATATTTTAGGAATTGAAAAAAAAACTTTTCTTTAGATAGGACCTCCATGCAGTGGCGAATCTAGGATTTATGCAATGGGGGTGACTGATGAGTAGGTGTTTTTATAATATTTATGTCGCATTAGTAAGACCATTTTAGAGACTTACTATACAACTAAATAATATTAAGTACACAAGAAAAAACAAATACTCAATCACTCAACATAACACTAAGGAAATAAAAAAATTTGACTTTTCAAACCTACTAAACAATAGCTTTAGTCTCATTTTCGTCTGCAACAATAAAACGGGATTTTGAAACCACTGTACAATTAAATGCGACCCCTTTTAGGAAACAATTTAACATAAGTTATAGCATTAGCTAGATTATTGTGATTATATTTGACTATAAAATGGTCACAGAAACCAACCTTAATTGTTTCAGAAAAAATGGCCGTCTGAGATAAGAATTTGTTCACTAATATACAACTCGTCTACTCCCAAACAAATCACCAATATACTCCATAAAAAAATAATATTCTTAATATATTATTAATATATTTACTCCATAATAAAATAACACAAATTCTTATTTCAGACGGAGGTATCCGTCTTAAGCTTAAGACGGATACCATATTCTCTCACAAAATACCCATCAAGGGTGAGTGGAGAGCACATGGGGGGAGGCCACCTTGTCTCCTCTACCCATTTTCTCTCACAAAATACCCGTTGTAAGATCCGACCCGTCTTAAGCAAGACCTACTGATAAAATAATACTTACTCCATATATCTACTATCTAATACTTACTCCATAATAAAATAATATTCTTAATAAGAACCCCAAAAACAGTGTACTCCGTACAAATTAAATGAAAGCATTAAATGTGAGTGGGGTCTAAGTGGATATATTTGGGCGTGAGATAAAAGAAAAACAAGACCATGGGTTATTTTTGGGCGTGATTTCCCACTCCTTCTTCTTTCTATAAAGTTTACCCCTTCCTCTCAAGCTTTCCAAACTCTAAATAGCTCCAACAATGGCGTTCCAAACTGTAAATAGCTCCAATAATTCGTCAGTTTAATTTTTTCTTCAAATTAATGGGGGTGAGGGTTCACCCACATCACCCCCTGTAAATCCGCCCCTGCCTCCATGTTCTATAGTCTTTATTTAATTTCTCTCATATGAATAGATTTTGTTGTGCATTTCATTGCACTCTCATCCTATGATCTTATGATTTCAATGACTCTTATTGTACAAAAACATAGATTACATATTTGTTAATTGTTCAAGTTATACATTTGTTTTACTAAATATTTCTAATAAAATTTTTAAAATAAACATGAAAAAATTACAAATAAAAATTCCAACTACAAATAGAAATTACATATTTGTATCGTATTTATATATTGATTTTTTCTTTTAAATATCAACTATCGAATCTGTGCATTTTTTTTGTATGAATTAAAAACTAGTTATGTCATTAAAACTAATTAAAGACTAAAGAGTACTCCGTAGTTAGGTTGAGTAAATGCTTCTTGCAATTATGATGGCAAAACCGACATAAATAATTCTTAACATGTGTGTTGAATCAATTATTGTTTCGATAATTATCAAATTAGCTATCAACTAAACTTTCACAATAATTAAACGATATATACTTTGACCACGCCACCCACTCGTAAAATTATTGTCAAATGCATGACATATTGACATTCACCTTAATTAAAACCGCACAGGGGGAATGAAGATAGAGCTTGCCAAATTAAACCGATTCCGATTATTATAATGGGAAAGGTTGATCCGAGATTTGAAATTGGCTCAAACTATAACTCGAACCCGACCCGAGTTTTGTTGACTCATAATTATACCTCGCAAATTCAACCAAACATGATTGACCCGATCAAAAACGGTTGAATTGACCCGAATTACAACACTTGAATGTGACCTGACCCAACCCGAAAATGACCCAAGATTTCTTGACCCCTACCCTGCCCGAAATGGCCCAATCAAAACCACCCAACCTGAAAATAACCTGACAAAACACGGTTTGATCTAATTAATCCAAAAATATTTGAAATGACTAATTTGAAATCACACTTTTATATAACTTAAAATAAAGATCAAACATCAAATCTAAAAAGATAAATGGGTAATAGTACAAAACATATTTTTTTTTATCTTAATCATTGACCCGACCACTTTTAACCCGGATCGCTTGATATGAAAATGACCCGATAAACATACCCAAAACAGGCCCGAAACCCGAACTGACCCGACCCAATTCCACTAACCCGATACTATGACACACTCGAGTTGTCCCAACCCAAACTGCCTAACCGAAAGCTAAACCAGGAAAACATGTCTGCTGGGTCAAGTCTGGATCAGAACAATTCGGGTCGAGTCAATTTCATACTTGCAAAAAATCAGTTTAGAACGGGTCGGGTTGTCGATCGGACTAGCTATTTCAAGTATTTAAAGTATGTGCAATAATTAACTTTGGATCAGCCATCAGGTCTACATATAATCGAGAAAAGTCTAATACTAATTCACTCACTATACTATCTAACACGGCATTTCCTTGTTCAATAATAATCCTTCAAATCAAATCGTAACTTTCCTCAATCACATAACCTAAGTCATACACTCATAGCTAGCCATGACGATCAAGGTTTACGGATACCGCACGTCGACCGCGGTTCTCCGTGTCGTGGCCACGCTTAATGAAAAGCAGCTTGACTTTGAGTTTGTACCCGTTGATATGCGCGCTGGCGCTCACAAGCAAGAGCCCTTTATCTCCCTTAACGTACGCTCTTCAAACTACTACTACGTAATTACGTATTACATATATTGGTGATCTACAGTAACGCACATATTGTGTCTTGGTTAAGTAACTAACATTCGGAAGTCATCAAAGTTTAATGTTATCCACCTATTATAGGCGGATCGACGACAAACGAGTTTTATGTAGTAAAAGGTGTCTTGTTGATGATTAATAGCCCTTTTAACTGAAGGGGCTGTTATGTGATTGTTTGGTCATTTGGGTTTTATTTAGTTTCTCTGTTTTTTGTTGGACTATTTAATTTTATATGATGCTTAAGTTACTTAGCTGACCGTATATCAATGCAGCCATTTGGTCAAGTGCCTGCTCTTGAAGATGGAGATGTAACCCTTTTTGGTAATTTTCGCTTCACCAAATTCCTTATTAACCCGTTGATTTATAAGTATATGATTAACACCGCTTCTTGTCTTAAGAAGGTGTGAAGTGTATTACTCAAATTCTATCTACTTGTCCAAGTGTCAGACTCGTCTGTTATTTAGGTTTTCATGTAATTTGTCTTTATAAGTACTTACTTGTAGTTAAAATGTCTTGCCAATCCAAAACAGAATCGAGAGCGATTACAAGGTACATAGCAGACACATACTTAACTCAAGGAACCCCACTGGTTCACCCCGATGACAAGAAACAAATGGCGGCCGAATCAGTATGGCAAGAGGTCGAGGCCCACCACTTCGACCCAGTGGGAAGCAAACTAGGTTGGGAGCTTGTCTACAAGGTTGTGTTATTCCAAATGGAGTCGGATATGGCAGTAATCGAGGAGAACGAAGCTAAGTTAGTTAAGGTCCTTGATATCTATGAAGCACGATTGGCGGAGTCCAAGTACTTGGGTAGTGACTCCTTCTCATTAGCTGATCTTCATCACTTGCCTCTATTGAATTATCTAATGGAAACTCAAGTGAAGAAGTTGTTCGACGAGAGGCCTCATTTAAGTGCTTGGTGTAAGGACATCTTGGTTAGGCCTGCTTGGGACAAGACCCTGGCTTTTCTAAAGCTAGGTTAAGAGATTATTCAGTTTGTTTTTAAGGCCGTTGTATGCCGTAAAACGGTTATATAATAACTCATTGCACTCGTGTGTGTGCAGTGGTACTTCTACCGTTACGGCGTTTCCCGTTCACTTATGAAAGAAATTTAGTGTGCAATTTTCAGGCTATGTTAATATGTTATACTGTGGAATATTTAGTGGACTGTATGTTTATCTTGAGTTTGGCATGTTGATGTATTCTGTAACTTGTTTCTAATATAGATAATTTTGCTAGAAGCATTAGAGAGTGTGCTTAAAAACCGAAAACCCATAGAGTTAAACGTGATTAGAGATTGCGCCAATAATACCCAATCGTGATTTGTGAAGCTTTGTATCCGACGTCAAATTTGAATCCACGCCTTAGCTTGTAAATTAAACATGGTCGTCTATATAAGCGAGTCATTTGTTGACGAAGTATGGCGTATATATTATCGTCCTCTAAAGTTAAGTAAAAGGAACGCATGAAGCGAAGCTCAATTCTTTCATCAATGATTTGCAAGTTATTACCATTAGCAGTTTAGCATGCATGCTAACGTGTATATATTGATCTCTATTGATGAATGCACCAAGTTCATAACAGTCTAGAATTCAATGAATACTTAACTACATACCTGGTGATTTGGTATACATTCCATAATTGATGAGAGTCAAGTAGCTAACACAATGCCCTTCAAAATCAAATATTTCTTGCACAAACAGCTTTAAGATTATGGAATCAAATACTTAAATGCCATGCTTTGCAAATTGCAAACTATTCTTCAAGTCAAACCATGTTTATGTGGCAACAATCATCTTTTTGTGTGCTAAAGTGGCAAAACAATGCAACAATCATCATATGAAAAATTTGCTATTACAATTTACAATCGATCAGGTTTAGATCGTGGAACACGTACCATGTCACGGTTCGTCTCTTTGAGCTAAACGTAAAAACGCATCCACATGAAACTGGACCTGGTCAAAGCAACGGGTCATTTCGGCCCGACCCAGCTCACGGGCCACTTTTGGTCCAACCCGCCGGTCCCGCCCTAATTACAGGGCTGGTTCGGGCTCCATTATTCCAGCATGCCCGTATTAGACACACCCACGGGCCGAGTCGAGTCCGGGTCACTTCCTTAGCAGCAGCCCGCCAGCCGTCCCCGCCCTATTCATGGGCCGATTAACAGCTCAGTTGCTGAGCCCAGTCCGCCCGAAACCCGGCCCGTGGCCAGCTCTACAAGAAACAAGAATGACAATCAGCTGAGTCAAACCTTGTTTATATGAGAACATAACCTGAAAAAAAGAACATGCGATGCACAACTATTTTTAGAAGTCAAACTTTTGTTAAGAGGCAAGAGGAGTGCCAAATCAATGTAAAGAAGACTATGACACAATAGAATGTAACATCCCAACCACAACTAATTCAGTTTAACAAGTACCACAACCCGGGTCAGCCGTCTGTACTCCTTATAAACAATAACAAAAACTAGAATACTTACCAAAAAACACAACAAAACAATCATATATATCAGGAGCAAAAAAATGGCTAAAACTGCCTGTTTTTCCCTTCCCCTTTTCATACTCGTCGTCTCGTTTCTCGTGTCCATGTCGTTTTATTGGTCTGCAGATGCTAACTACGAAAACCCCGATGGTTTAGTGTTCAGTGTAATGGATTCAGCGGTGTATCGTCGCAAGTTGGCAACAGACGAGTTTGTAAGCTATGCAGCCTTGGATGCTAACAGAGTATTCTGCTCTAAGAATGGCGACTCTTACTACAACTGTCAACCTAATGCCTCTGCTAACCCTTATACTCGGTCTTGCACCGTCCTCAGCCGGTGTGCCAAATCCTAATCTATCGTCGCCTATTTGTACCTTTGGTTGGTTTGTACTGTTATAATGCTAATGCATTATCCAATCTGTGTGTGTTAATCCGACATTTCTGCTTTGTTTTCAAATTGTACTCTTAGGAGTTGCTTGATGGTTTGATGTCCCTGCTATATTATGAATGTGATTATTATATTCTTTACTCTCTTTTCTCTTCTTTTTTTTTTGTTGGCTTCATGTTAGTCGTCCCGATATTATTTTAGGACCATATTATCATATGATCGAATAATGAACCTATCAATTTCGTTCTACTTTATTAAATATGTTAATCGGATGTAAATTTTTATCCTAACAACTAGGGCTGAGCAAAAAATCCGAGTATCCAAACCGATTCGATATCTGATCCGAATCCGATCCGAATTTTTGGATATCCGATCCAAAAGTTAAGTTTGGATCGGATATCCGATCCGAAATCTTTGGTTTTGGTTTGGATATGGGTATTAGAACTGAAATATTTGGATATCCGATCCGATCCTGAACTATAATTTTTTAGTATAATTTCGAGAAAATACAATGTTATTTCATAAAACAACTTATAAAAGTTTAAATTATAAGAGAAATATGTAAGTAGTATTTAAATTTTATGTCAAGAATATTAAAGTAAGAATACTAAAGAAAATTATCGTGTAAAGTGATGAATATGATCGTGTTTCAAACTTATTTTTAATGTAAATTCCAAAATATGGATATCCGTATCCGATCCGATTATTTTGGATATCCGAACACTGGATATCCGATACATTTGGTTTGGATATTGGATATCTAAATTTAGGAATTCTAATTTTGATATCCTATCCGAACTAGCACTTTGGATCGGATATCCGATCCGTACACTGCCCTACTAACAACATTCATGTTAAGTGTAACATACAATTCAACATTCATAGAGATGTAGCCATTGTTAGTTGTTACCTTGAAATCTTTCGACTTTGACAGTGAAAATACTTCATACGTGTTAGTTACTCGTTAATTAACAGATACTCATACACTACCATAAAAATCGCGGTTCACGAGGGGTAAGATACAATTATTTCTACCAAACATTTGAGCTAACGATTCACCATCAATAATTTTATATCTTAATGATAAGAATATATCTAAAATATCTTTTCAACTAATATCATAAATCTAATATGATATCAGAGTCTCGTGCTCTTGATAAAGGCTAATGCCTTGAGAGTTGATCTTCCGCTGTAACCATCTACCACCCTTCTTTCACCTTCACCTCCTAAAAATTGCATCAAACTAACCAAACTACCCTCAAACGATCAACCTCCTTTTTCGTCACCCATGGCTACCCCTTAAAAAAACTTGATCAGTCACCTTTTTAAACTTGGCCACCCTACTTAGTCACCATTCTTAAAAAATGTGCCCTAGTGGCCAACACTCAAAATTTGTGTCACTACAAGAAATCTTGTTTCAGGCGATTGATACTAGTAGTCGCCAATTTGGCAACTGAAAATACACTCGGGCGACCGAAAATAGTCGCCAAATTGGCGACTGAAACAATACTGAGATTTTTTTTTTAAAAATTCGGGCGACTGAACAACCCTTTTGGCGACTGATTTCAGTCGCCAATTTGGCGACTACCCAAATCAGTCGCCAATTTGGTTATCATACCAGAATTCGCAAATCCACCGAACACAAGCTTACTTTACCAATTTTCAATCAACCGAACAACAAACCCCTATCACTCTAAAAATCCGACACCACCACTACTCTACTCCGTCAACCACCACTCCGACACTAGCACGGCCGGATCTTTGTCCTCTCCTTCTTCTTGTGTTGCTTTGTTTGTTCTAATTGGTGAAGGTATCTTTGTTCTAATTTCAATCCTTAAATTAATTTTGTTTGTTTGTTTAATTTGTGATTTCTACTAGTATTTAGTTGATTTTATATATATGTTTATATAAACATTTGTGATGATTATTGGTTTTAGATGTTATATGTTTGGTGTAATTTGAATCCTTAGATTAATTGGGGGTTTTTGATAATGGTAAGTGTTAGTGTTGTTTGTATTGTTTTTGTTAGTATTTGTAATTTTGATTAGTGTTAGTGTTGTTAGTATTGGGTTTTTGATAATGATAAATTGGTTAGTGATAGTGTTGATAGTATTGTTTTTGTTAGTATTTGTAATTTTGATTAGTGTTAGTGTTGTTAGTATTGAGTTTTGATAATGATGATAATAGTTAGTATTAGTTTTAGTATTATTTTTGTTAGTATTTTTAATTTTGATTTGTGTTAGTATTAGTATTTGGTTTTGATAAAGATGATAATGGTTATGTTAGTGTTAGTGTTGTTAGTTTTGCTAGTATTTTTTCACTCATTAAGGTGATGTTATATGTTAGTTAGTTAGTAATATTATTTTTTAATTTGTAATTATTGTTGGGTGGGTTAATGTTTAGATTAAAATGAAGAGATTGGAACGTACATGGATGTTTGAAGAAAGACATGATAAGAACAGACGTCCTACCGCTAGATTTATAAAGGGGGTTGCCGAGTTTATTGAATTTGCTAAACAACAAGACGAGTATGATTTAGTAGTAAACAGATTTAGGTGTCCTTGTATTAAATGCGAAAACATGAAATATCTACATGACATTGAGGTTCAAGAACATCTTTATAAAAACGGGTTTTGTCCAAACTACTAAAATTGGATTTCTCATGGAGAATCTTATTTTCCACTTCCCAAACAATCTCAAATCCCACAAAATGAGAACCCATATAGAGATATGGTAGTTGATGCCTTTGAGTCTAATAGTTTCAATAATGATCATATACCAATGAATGAAGAAGAACCACACCCACCACAAGCAAAAGCCTTTTTTGATATGTTAAAGGCGAGTGAAAAATCATTATATGCATGTAAGGATGGATGTATGCTCTTTTGAAAGGATGATGCTTTGCTTGACAAGTGTATTAAATGTCAAAAGGCAAGATATAAGACAATTGAGGGAATTATTGTCTTGAAGGGTAAAAAAGGAAAGAATGAAAAAAAAAAAAAGAGGTGAAAAGAGTAAGAAACCAATACCCGAAAATCTCGTAACTTACTTTCCTCTACCTCCTAGACTTCAAAGAATGTTTACTACCATAAACATTGCCGAGCAAATGAGATGGCACAAGGAAAATCCTCGTACTCCGGGAAAGATGTGTCATCCGAGTGATATATTTTAATTAAGTTTTTTATGTTATTTGATGTTTTTTTTTAAATTTTTTTAACAGTTTATGTTTATGTTTTTTTATGTTATTAACAGTTTCTAACAATTTGAATATTTGTGTAATTGTAGATGGCAGGAGGTCGAGGTAGACAACGTGGCGGCGGTTCAAATAGACGTCATAGTACTTCTTCAGTCGACGAGGAGGAGATGGAGGTTATTGATCAGCAGAGTCTGGTGGTTGAGGAATCGACCAATGACGATGAGTCCTCGGATCAGACATCGGAGATCCAGTTCACCTCGGAAGGGAAGATGATACTTGATCCCTCGGGTTTTTGGTAAGACAACGACCAATGTCTTTAATTTATTATTTTATAATTATTTTCCATTATTTAACATAAATGCATACTATTCCATAATACATATATATATATATCGGTGGGATCCGGTGAGTCCACCTAAATATTTGAGTCCGTGAGTCCAGCTATACAATATCACAGATTACACAAAACAATATCACTGGTTACACTAAACAGTATCACGAAAAAAATCAGCACAAAAGGGTGAAAAATATTATATGTAATAATACTCGCTGTTGACACCGACCACCCACCCACCAATAACGGCGACATATCCAAGCACCTAGATGACACAAGCAAACAATTATCCGGCACCATCATCACCCATTATGTATCCTTGTTTTCTTTTCAATCTTCATATTCTTCCACCCTTACACATTACTCCTACTAGCTCGGAGCTCACACCACCCCCAATCACACCAAAATTTGTTATTGTCGTTGTTAGACTAAGGATCTCGTTGTCGGCTATGAAGAAAAATGTCAGAGGCAAAGATGCTTATTAAAGAGGAAATATGATAAAATAAGTTATATACAATAAATTTCGGTGAAACACTGATAATAGTAACTTTCCGGCATAAAAAGGGCGAGAGAATGATGATGTATGTTTGTCGATGCTTCGGCATTGGAATCAATTGGAGTGAAAAAAAAGTATGAGAAAAAAAGTTAGTAATAGTGTGCGAAAAAGTGGTTCAGTGGTGTGATATTGTATAGTATATCCCGTGATATTGTATAGTATATCCCGTGATATTGTTTAGTATAACTTTTGATATTGTATCATGGACTCATGGACTCAAAAAGATAGGGTGGACTCACGTGATCCTAATTCTATATATATATTATATAGTATAATAGATATATATAGCTAATATATATATATATATATATATATATATAGGGGCGGGATCCCATGCGAACTAAAGTACGGTGCGAACTGTACGAACTATATAGCCAGGAGACTTTTCTACGTACACAGCCAAATTTAAAATAAAAACTTCTATTTATTCGTCTCTCCCCCAAAACTAATAGTACTCCACATATTCTCATTTACCCTACACGGGTACACTGTCTAATCCTTATCCACCACCACAACCCATTCGTCGCCGATACCCTCGCCGGAGCACATTGCACCCTTACGAAGACGCACCATCGGACCTTCTAGTTAACGCCGCCGATGAACCACCGTGCACTTTCGAACATTTTCTTCTGTTAACTTTTCCAACAGGTCTGCCGTTGGCGTTTGGTTTTTGAAATTTTTGTTCAATTTTTATAGATCTATAAAATAACTCGAAATTAGAAGGAAACGAGAGTAACTGCGAGGATAAACGTCAATTAGAGTGGTGAAGCTGTTTCCCGACTCGGTTAATTTCACGGCATGTATACTGCATACTGATCGATGTAGGTGACGGCTAGTGCTGGTGGGTTAAAAAAATTAGGGATTTGAAAAATTAAGTGAAATTAAATCATAAGTAATGTTGGGTGATTAGTCGTGGTGCTTAATGAGTTTGTCTGATGGTGGGAGTGGAATCATAGGTAGTGGTTGCTAGTGTCGTGTGATTCCATACAGGTTTTTGTGATGCTAAAATTTCTATGATACATTTCTAAGTAATTATGTGATCTAACTCTTTGTGTAGTATTCTTAGTAGATCTTAGAAAAATGACAAGCATAACTTGACAAGGAATCACTATACTTAATAGTATTATTATTGTATAGTTAAAAGTCTCGCGAAAATGTGATGTAAGTTGATATAAGCGTTGATTTTTTTATCTCAATGAGATTTTATATTTGTTTACTCAACATGTTTACCATATTAGAAAATAATTTTCATTGAACAAGCTAAAGTTATGTTTTTAGTAATTTTATAAAGTGTATCTAGCAGGGTAAATATATGTATGTAGTAATTAAAAGAAGTGTATATAGCAAATTACATATATGTATCTACCAAATTAAAGTAGCATATCTAGCAAACTAATGATATGTAACTAGTAACTTAAAGGCGTGTATCTAGCAAGATACAGATATGTATCTACCAGTTTAAAGGAGCGTATCTAATAACTTAAAGGAGTGTATATAGTAAGCTAACGATATGTAACTAGTAACTTAAAAGCGTGTATCAAGCAAGTTCCATGCATTTACCTAGCAATTTAAAGAGATATATCTAGCAAACTAAAGATATGTATCTAGTAACTTAAAGAAATGTATCTAACAAGTTAAATATATGTATCTACTAATGTAAAGGAGTGTATCTAGCAAGTTACACTAACAAGCTAAATATATGTATCTACTAATCTAAATGAGTGTATCTAGCAATTTAAAGAAGTGTATCTACCAATTTAAAGAAGTGTATCTAGCAAGATAACGATATGTATCTAGTAACTTAGAGGAGTGTATCTAGCAAACTAAAGATACGTATCTAGTATTTTACATGAATGTATCTAATAAATAAAGATATGCACTCCCTCCCTCCGCCCCGGTCAATTGTTGTATTTTTATTTTGGCGCAAAGACCAAGGAAAGAGTATGAGACCATTTGTGGTGATACTCGGTGGAAGACAAGTGACCAATACTCCCAAACAAGTATAACGTTTCTTATAGAAAATCTTCTTAATATAGTAATATATAAATAACAATAATTGACTTAGACACCCAAAAAAGAAATAAGACAACAATTGACCGGGACAAATGGAGTATCTAGTAATCTAAATGAGTGTATTCAAACTACATGTATGTATCTAGCAATTTAAAAGAGTGTAATTAACAAGCAAACAATATGTATCTAGCAACTTAAATGAGTGTATTTAACAACCTACATATATGTATCTAGTAGATTAAAGATATGTATCTAACAAAGTACAAATATATATCTAACAAAGTACAAATATGTAGCTAACAATTTAAAAAACTGTATCTAACAAGTGGGCACCCCCCATGTGCTTCTCCACTCACCCTTGATGGGTATTTTGTGAGAGAATATGGTATCCGTCTTAAGCTTAAGACGGATACCCCCGTCTTAAATAAGAAATTGTGTTCATTTATAATACTTGTATAATTATAGCTCGTGTGATCGCATCGGTTGGTAGCTCCTTATTTGGTTATGATATTGGAGTTTCAAGTTCAAATTCTTCTTCATTTCTTTCTTTAATTTAATTTCTCCCTTATCTGGATCCTAATTATTAATTAGTTATATAGAATGAATAGATTGGGCTAGTAGTTGTAAATCAATCGTCTGGCACAACTCCGACAAACACGTTGATCACAGTCTTTTTTTTTTCCAGCGTCACCTATTCCATTTTATCTTTCCTCATCGTCGCACAATCACTCAGCAAACTTAGCCACCACCGTCGACATCAAAAACGAAGATTTAAAAGCCAGATCTATAAGTAAACAATGCTATGATTGAAAAGGATACTATTGAGAATTTTTTAGCATCTGACTGGTCGTACGTCGGCGTCGAGCCGCCGAGGAGTGACGAACGGTGGTTGGAGAGGAGAAGAAAAAGGTGTGATGATGAATAGTGGATGCCGACGGAGGAGACACCAGGAAAACGTTGTCGGCGTGAGTCACCGGCGGCGTCGGCGTTGACCGTGGTTGTGAGTCGTTGTTGACTATTAAGTAAATGGATATGCGAGAGAAGATGAGAGGTAGCAGGTAGGGCCATGTTGGGGGTTTTGTTTATTTGTAATTTAAGCCATTGATTTAATTAGATCTAATGGTTCTCAATGAGTTCGTACGGTTCGCACCGTAAAATAGTTCGCACGAGATCCTAATTCTATATATATATATATATATATATATATTATTTTTCAGGTTTTCGTCTCAAAAGGTTGTACTCAAAGTACAAAGATGAAGATGACGGGGGTTGCTCCTACTTGTTGGACCAAGGCTACATCCACACAAAAAGAGGAATGGTTCAATAATTTTAGGGTATATTTTTGTTTATATTTTGTTATATTATAATAATTTTCAATTAATAATTTATTTTACTAATACTTACCTTTTAAATTGTAGAAAACATTTGATTGGCCGGCTGGATTAGAGTATATTGTACGTCAAAGGTACAATGAGACATGCACTAGACGGTTAAGGGACAACATGTATAAGGTTGTCAAGAGGAAGAAGGAGCCGGAGCATATGAGAGGTATTTAATTTTTTTTGTTATTTGTATATAGTTATAATTTAACACATTTTATCATATTTTATAATACTAATTTAAATTGTAGGTGGTGCATATGAAAAAATGCTTAAATATCGTGAAACTCCGGAGTTTCAAGCTAAGTCGGCTCAAGCATCTACAAATAAAAGAGGAGGAAACAAAGATAGAGCGGCTGAGCCTTCACATCACGGAGGATCTCGATCTTCCTTGGACCTAGTTTTGGGTGTAAGTTTACATTTTATTAATCCTCTTTTTCGTCCATTTGAAAATTATAACTTAAATTCTTTTTATTATTAAAATCTTCTTATACAAGTCTTTAATTTCTTCTTATAGAAGGGTAAGAAGAAAAAAGGTAACACGCCCACGGCTGCGGAGCTCTTCCTTGACACCCATTCCCGACTCCAAGACAATAGAAGATATTGGATTAAGTCAAAAGATAAGGAACTATATGTAAGTTTCAAACCATTTTTGGATTTTTACAATAAGTTCATTTTTTTGAATGTTACTCAAATTTTGTAGCTATTTTTAATAACAATGTTTATATTTTGTAGGAATCATTTTTGGCCGAGAAAGTTAGGCAACCCGAGGAGCCCGATGACGAAATTTGGTTCGATTTGGTTAAGGGTTTCACAAAGGGGAATGTGTACGGAATTGGCTCGGTTATTAAGGATGTATTCTACGAAGCTCCAACGGCAAGGATGCCTTCTAGCTCAAGACAAACTTACGAGCCGGGAGTCGTAGGTAAACTCCAAGACCAACTTGATGAAGAAAGAAGAAAAAACGCCGAAAGGGATGAGGAAGTTCAGATAATGAAAGAAAAATTTAAGGCTTGGGAAATCATGTTCAACAACTGCAACCAAGATCCGTCTCCCTTTAGGCGAGATTATGATGAAGGTAATGGAGGTGGTGGTATGCAAGCCGAAGCCAATATGGGTTTCTTTGGCTTTTGATTTTAGTTTAGAAACTTGTTAATTGTGGTTGTTAAACTTGGTTTTGTATGTAAACCTTTATCAAGATTTGTAAACTTGATTTGATTTTCTTGATATATATGAGGATGTTCGTTTCTCATCGTGTTGTTGTAAATGTGTGAAATTGTGGTTGTTTTCTATTGTACTTACAGGTATGGTATGGTAATGAAATGGCATGATGAAAACAGAATTTTTCGTGCAATAAAACAGGTGTTTTGGCGACTGAAATGTTCTTTTAGCGACTGTTTTCAGTCGCCAAACCCCCTGTATTTTTACAAATTATACTTGATTTTGCGACTGATTGGCGACTGAAATCAGTCGCCAAATTGGCGACTGAATGGTGTAGTGGTCGCCAATTTGGCGACTGAAGGCGACTGATTTCAGATGCCAATTTGGGCGACTGATTTCAGTCGCCAATTTGGGCGACTGATTTCAGTCGCCATGTTGCCAATTTGGCGACGCTTTTGTCAGTCGCCAAATTTGGCGAATGAAATCAGTCGCCCGAATTTTATTTGGCGACTAAGCATGCAACTGGGTCTTGGCGACTGATTTCAGTCGCCAAATTCATTTTGGCGACTGAATCAGTCGCCAACATCGGTCGCCTGAATGTTGTTTTCTTGTAGTGTGCCTTGCGGCCTCCCCTCCAAACCTTGTGCCCTTGCGGCCACCCCTCCAAAATTTGTGTCCTAGTGGTCATCCCTCTAAAAATTTGTGTCTTTTTGGCGACTCCTTATAAACTTTGTTGCCTACGCAACACCCCATAAAACCTTATCGTCTCGGCGACCATATTCAAAACTCGATAATCTCCACCAATTTTTTTTCTTATTTTCACATTTTCTTAAAAAAAAAAACTTAAACCTGCCTTATTACGAATCGGAGCCTAGTCTCTTTAAGAAATTTTATTTTGTCGTGAATTCTCAATTCTACCCTTATCTCTTAGCCCTTCTTATTCTCTCAAAAATAATAATAATAATAATAATCAATGGCAAACCACGGCAGAACATGACATCCTCAAAACCTCATTACCATTTATTCACAATTTGTTCATCTTGTTCAAATTTTCAATAAAACCCTTAACTTCCAATTTCCAAATAGCTTGTTTCTACCTTAGAAAACCCCTTTAAATCCTCAATCACCAACAAAACCATTTCATCAACATAAAAAATCTATACTTTTGCATTCTCGTACTCACCCATGATGTTATGACATTCCCAAACTAGGCCCTCTATGGCTGACATGATTCTTACCGATCGGTCTACTCGTCTTTGTTACAATGGTTGCCTCCTCCAATTAACCAAAACCACCGTCTTAGCTGCCACATTCTCCCAACCATCGGGCGGCCTCCACAATTTCAGTCACCATAAATATTTGGCCACCCCTTTTCATATCTCAACCCGTACCTTTTCTTTCCTTCTTCTTCAAACCCATCTACTATAAGTGTTCAAGTTATCGACTTCACCTACTATTGTCCAAGATGGGACTTTCACTTTGCCCGTCCGTCTTGCCTGGGCATGATAAGAATATATCTAGAATATCTTTCCAACTAATATCATATTATTATCTTGTAATTATATTTTTCCATATTTTATGTTAAGTATCATATTGTAATCTTTGTAGTTGACTAAATATCTTGTTCCTAAGTCATGTATGTACTACATAAAGACTTTGGTATAGGCTAGGGTAGTTGTTCCTCTTGTATAAATACTTTGCATTGTACTTGGTAATTCTTATGCAATTCTAATACAATTAAAATATTTCTCTCATAAATCTAATACTTAATAAATTCTCAAAACGTCAAAACTCGAATAATTAAACCTTGGTTATGAACGAACCAAATACTTTCACTAAAAAGCACCAAAACTTATGTATGGGTTAAGGTTTAATTAACAATTCTATAGATTAAATTCTAGTTTGTAAATTATTACTCCCTCCATTTTATTGTCTTCTTGTCAACTATTAACATGCAATACTTAAAAATGATTCTCTGTTCGATCGCTCTTTAGTGCTTGCCAAATCAAAGGTAAACAAACAATCGGAATGGAGAACACCTCAAACCACTTTTTATGTGTAATAAAGCGACGTGCATGTTCCTAAGAAGTACGAAAAGACACCTAAATCTTAATCCTAATCCTAAATCTTAGTCGTATACTTGGACATACGAATAGCATACGTTGGTGTCACTTGGTATAAGCCTCAACGTGTCTACATCTTTTTGTATTGCTGTCACTCTTTCTTACTTATAATTATAATACCAACTTAACATTTCCCACTTCAACATATCATCATCATCATAATAATAATATACAAAAATGGAAACCCAAAACCTTACGCATAGGCAACCTAGCCAAGACCCCTCAGCGGTGGACAACACCGCCATCGACACCACCACCACCACCACCACCACCAACGCCACCCCGCAACAACGACAAAAGGCGATAGCCAAACGAGGCCTAAAGTCCATGGGAATAGCAGTATCACTCCCACTAATCCTCACCCTAACCAACATCATCTTCTTTGGAGCAAATGACACATACAAGCTAACCCACAAACCTAACTGGGTCCCACCCATATGGGCCCTACACATGGCCTGTTTAGGGTCAGCAGCTTTAATGGGCTTATGCGGGTGGATAGTTTGGGCCGAAGGCGGGTTTCATAGGAGGCCTGGTACGTTGGGTTTGTATTTGGGTCAGCTCGGGTTGAGCCTCGTGTGGGACCCGTTGGTGTTTCGGATGCGGGCTAATGGGGTCGGGTTGATGGTGGCTTTAGGAGTGTGTTATGCATTGGTGCAGTGTTATAGGAATTTTAAGCAGGTTAATCACATTGCTGGGGATTTGGTTTTGCCTTGTTTAGCTTGGGCTGGGTTGCTTGCTTTTGTTAATCTTAAGTTTTTGTTCACCTGAAAAATGATGATGTTAATTGTCTTAGAAGAGCTAATAAAAACTCGTGTAATAGTTCGTAGTTTGTACACTGTTACTTTTGGTATGTTTTCTGTATACATTTTATGACAATCAGTTTGTAACAAGAATGCACTTTTGTGAAATCTTGATTTAACAAGATAGGACTCCATTGATGAACATGAGAAAGCCATTAAAGTAATTTGAGGAAGAAGATAAAGCAAGATACTCCCTCCGTCCCGGTCATTTGTTTACCATTTCCATATTTGGGTGTCTCATTCATTTGTTTACCTTTCTATATTGGGAAGGCTTTTGATGAGTAATTTCATCACCCAATGAAACTATTGTCCACTTGTCATCTTATGACACTACCCACAAATGGTCCCCTCCCCTTTCCTTGGTCTTTGTGCCAAAAGCAAAGGTAAACAAATGACCGGGACGGAGGGAGTATTAGTTGTAGAGACAGAAGTAAATAAACGTGTTTTTGTATTATTTCTAACTGAATAATTAGTTACAAATGTGTTTGTTTCTTATATATACAAGAGCAATAAACGTGTTTTTGTATTATTTCTAACTGAATAATTAGTTACAAATGTGTTTGTTTCTTATATATACAAGAGCAGTGTGTTGTATTCTTAACTAACTGCCAGCTCATCAATCTGTGCGAGTTACTATGATTGATCCTTATTAACCCATACCTTGTGCTTCTCTATCAAATGCATAAGTACCATTCTCACATCCCCTCAACCCCTCAAGTTGGGATGTTGCATCAAGAAATGTAATCCCAACTTGGAAGCCAGAAACATGTGTTGAATATGTCCTAAGGGCTTTGTCAGGATATCTGCAAGTTGAAGATTGGTACGAAGATGAGCAGTAGCAGTAGAAATAAACCCTTCTTGCACCTTATCTCTAATATAGTGACAATCGATATTAAGATGTTTTGTCTTCTCGTGGAATACTGGATTCGTAGCTATGTGCAAAGCTGCCTTGTTGTCACAAAAGAGGGTAATAGGTAGAGGAACATCTACCCTAAAGTCAGCAAGTAAACCATGTAGCCAAGTCAGTTCTCCTGCAGTGTAGGACATGGCTCTATATTCAGATTCAGCAGAAGATTTGGATATAGTTTTCTACTTCTTGGTTTTCCATGAGATCAAGGAGGCTCCCAAAAAAACACATTGGCCTGTAAGAGATCTGCAAGTATTTAGGCAAGCTCCTCAATCTGCGTCACAATATCCTCTAAGGGTTAGATCACTATTAGCAGAATATAATAAGGCAGCTCCTGTTGTCCCTTTCAAATATCTCAAAACATGGATAGCAGCTTGCATATGAGGCTCCCTTGGTGAACTCAGAAACTGACTAAGATGTTGTGTAGCATAGGATAAGTCGGGCCTTGTAAGGTTGAGGTATAAAAGTTTTCCAATAATTCGTCTGTAACTCTCAGGATCAGGGAGTATTTCTCCTTGATCAAGACTCAATCTCAAACCCTTTGGCAAAGGGAAAGATGCTGATTTGCAATTTAACATTCCAGCATCCCTTAATAAATCTTGGACATATTTTTGCTGATTCAGCATTATGCCCTCAGAATTTCTTGTGACTTCCAAACCCAAGAAATATCGAATTTGACCCAAATCTTTTATGGTAAAAGCAGCATGAAGCTTGTGTTTAAGTAGGGTTAGAAAACCCTCATTTGTACCAGTCAATAATAAATCATCAACATAAACAGTACTATTGACAGTAACCCTTGTGCTTCTCCAATAAACAGTGAGTAATCATGCTTAGACTGAGTGAATCCCAATGAAAGAAGTTGTTTGGTTAAAGCAATGTTCCATTGCCTAGACGCTTGTTTGAGGCCATAGAGTGACCTTTTTAAATGACAGACTTGTCCTGCAGTAGCTCCTGAATATCCTTCAGGAGGGCGCGTGTATACTAATTCATCCAAATGTCCATGAAGAAACGCATTGTTAATATCAAGTTGATATATTGGCCATTGTTGAATGGAGGCAACAGATAAAAGAACTCTCACAGTGGAGAATTTAGCAACAGGAGAAAAGGTAGCCTTGTAATCTTTCCCTTCCACTTGGTTATAGCCTTTAGCCACGAGTCTGGCTTTATATCGCTCTATTGTACCATCAGGTTTGAATTTAATATTGTATACCCATTTCGAACATATGGGTTTGTGGCCTGGTGGAAGATCAGTGACTACCCAGGTTCCATTCTTTTCCAAGGCCTTAATTTCCTTTGACATACCAGCCACCCATAAAGGGTCTTGTTTGGCTTGCTCGTAAGTAGTAGGTTCAACTACTGCTATCACATTATTAAGTGACTTTATCATGGAAGGAGGATAAGATGCTGGATCCAGAAGGGAGAAGCTATCATCAGAAATCACAGCATTGGCAAAAGGAGGTAAAGTTGGACAAACAAATTCCTTGTATTTATGGGGAATTTTCCTGCTCCTGTGAGATTGTCTAACCTCAAGATCTGATGTTTCAATAGCTGAAATGGTAGCAGTGGTGTTGGGAACCATATTATCCACATTATCTTGAGTGGTACTATTATTATTATCATCATTCGTATTAGTAAAAGAGGTCATATTATTTTGGGGAGTGATATGAGGAGTTGTGTCTGCTTCATCCAATACAGAAGTGAAGGATGGATGATTAGGAAAAAAAATGAACCTTGTGTAGGCTGAGATTCACTATGGGATTTGTAAGGAAATATGTGTTCTTGAAATACCACATCCCTACTGATTATAATCTTCTGACTATCTAAATCAAACAACTTGTAAGCCTTCTGCCCATGGGGGTATCCTATGAAGACACAACGTCTCCCTTTAGGCTGAAACTTATCTCTCTTGTGACTAGGAATCATGGCAAAACACTGACAAACAATTGTCCTGAGATGGTCATATGCTGGAATACACCCTAACAACAGCTCATAAGGGGTTTTCCATGACAGTAAAGGAGTAGGAAGTCTATTGATAATATATGTAGCTGCAAGAATACATTCCCCCCAAAATCTCTTAGGCAAATTGGCATAAATCATCATAGCTCTAGCTGTTTCGACTAGGTGTCTGTGTTTCCTCTCAACTCTACCATTTTGTTGAGGAACACCGGGTGCACTCTTTTGGTGCATAATGCCTTTGGCAGCAAAAAAACTCCAAGCAAGAACCATGAATAAGTTCAGTTCCATTGTCACTCCTCACTAATTTGATAAGTTTTCCAAATTGTGTGGAAATTTGATTATAGAAACTCTCAACAGTTTTGCTAACTTGAGTCTTGTCTTGTAAAAGAAAAGTCGAGGTTATCCTAGAGTGGTCATCAACAATAGTCAAGAAGTAATGTGCTCTAGTAACGGAAGCAACCTTGTATGGACCCCATAAATCAATGTGAATGAGATCAAATAGCTCAACAGCCCTAGATTGATCTCTTTCAAAAGGCAATTTATGCATTTTTGCCATGACACAAGTATCACAATTATAAGATTGTAAATCAGTGACATTGATTCCAGAAATATGTCTCATTTTTACAGACGAAGTATGACCCAATCTAGCATGCATCATCTCAACAGCACTATGTGCTTTACACCTATCTTCTCTATTACAAAGCAAACACTTAAAGTCAGACTGAACTAGTCTCTTTCTCAGACTACTAGTTGAACACATTGCAGTGTCTTTATTTTGACTCTTACTATGTAATGAAGACGCACTCTGCACAGCCTGATGCTGTAACTTGTATAAACCTCCATCTTTGTGCCCTATAGCCAAGATGTGGTTCTCATAGTCCTGTATAACAAAGGTAGTAGCATCAAACTGAATGACCAAACCATTATGAGAGATCAATTTGCCTATAGAAAGCAAATTGTGCTTAAAATCTGGAATGAACAACACTTCATTCCGGACAATATCAGCATTTATTTTGATATTTCCTACAAGATTTACCAATTTAGTCGATCCATTAGGAAGCCCAACCACAACAGGCGCATCCAATTTCCTAATGTTGGTGAATAAATGTTTTTGGGAAGACATGAGGTCTGATGCTCCTGAATCTAATACCCATTCAATGATATTATCTCCTATTCTAGGAAAAATAACAGCATTAGATGCAAGTATTTTACCTGCAAAATTGACAGCCGCAGTGGAGTAATCAGTAGGTCCAGTGAATCTGGCCTGCATAGCATTCAAGACTTGATCACATACAGCATTCACCAGTTTCTTATAATTGGAGTTTAAGCAAGCTAAGTCCCACAAAATGGAGCAAGGATCTTCATCATACAACAAGATCACATACAGCATTCACAAGTATCACATTTTTGCCCTAGATTCACAATTATTCAATAGAAATGGTGTTGTATGATGAAGATCCTTGCTCCATTTTGTGGGACTTAGCTTGCTTAAACTCCAACTCAAAAGGCATCTCATCCTGTACTTCAGCATTGTTTGCAGCTGAATAATTGTTATAAGACCTTTGTTTCTTGAATTTGGACATTTCTGTCATTCCTCCACCACCATTTCTATTCAGAAAACTGATCTTTTGATCTTCATTGAGATCCCAACAAGTGTCAACAATATGACCTTTCTTCTTACAGTGAGTACACCAACGCTCCTCATACTTAGGCTTCTTCCCATCTCGTCTCCATACATTCCAGTTTCCTTTACTGAATCCAGTTCTATTAGCAGCAAGTGCGCTGATTTCTTGTGCAGGTTGATTCAGAATAGAAATAGATTTCTGACTTTCTACTTGTTGAACAAACAAATAGACCTTATTAACAGTAGGAAGAGGATCCATTGACAGTATGTTAGTCTTTAATGTCTCAAATGTACCATTTAATCCCATCAAAAACATCAAAACCTTTTCTCGAGATGTAACATCAACAATTTTCTTCAGCACATTGCAGGTACATTTACCACAAGTACATTCAGGAATTCCTTCAATCTCTTCAATTTCGTCCCAACGACGTTTCAGTTTATTGAAGTATTCAACAACAGAATCATTATCTTGACTTAAATTGCGAAGTTCTTTCTTCAATTGAAACAGTATAGGTGCGTTAGATTGACCATACCTTTCTAGAATATCATTCCACAATTGTTTAGCTGATTTCGCAGATAAGAAACCGCTTTTGACCTCAGGAATCATCGAAATAAGAATCCACCAGCGAATCATGTAGTCACTCCTCAACCATGCCTTGTATTTATCGGAAGTAATCTCAGGCATCGTGATTGTTCCATTGATGAAACCTTCTTTGTTCTTCGATCCTAACGCCAGAGCTACTCCTCGAGTCCAATTGATGAAATCCTTTCCAGTAAAAGGTTAATTGACAAGCGACATCGAAGGATGATCGGATTGAGACAAGAAAAGTGGTTCATCGTATGGATTACGATATGATTGATCAACGGATTCTGAATTAGGCATTGTGAATGAAAAGAAAAACCTAATATTTTGTGTTTTCTTTGATTGATGAAGATTTTCTGGCGAAAATTGACGAAAAAATGCTGAAACACGCAAATAAAATCGCGGAAAAACGAATTTGAGAAAAAAAAGAAGAAGAAATGAAGAACTGGATCAAGAGACAGGATTAACCTGCTCTGATACCATGTGAAATCGTGATTTAACAAGATAGGACTCCATTGATGAACATGAGGAAGCCATTAAAGTAACTTGAGGAAGAAGATAAAGCAAGATATTAGTTGTAGAGAGAGAAGTAAATAAACGTGTTTTTGTATTATTTCTAACTGGATAATTAGTTACAAATGTGTGTTTGTTTCTTATATACTTCCTCCATTCAACTCCACTCTACCACTTTCATTTTTGCACACTATTCATGAGTCGGCATCTAATTGCAATTTTCTCTCAATATATAAGTGAAAATATATTCATGTGTGATCTTGTTTGACTCGTCTTTACGAGTACATTATTAATATCCGACTTTTATAATTTTTGCAAACACGTAACTAACGATATTTACCGCGTAAAACACGTCTCGGCAAACGTGAAAAAAAAATTTGGTAGAGTGGAGTTGAATGGAGGAAGTATACAAGAGCAGTGTGTTGTATTCTTAACTAACTGTCAGCTCATCAATCTGTGCGAGTTACTATGATTGGTCCTTATTAACTCACACCTTGTGCTTCTTTATCAAATGCATAAGTACCATTCTCACAACTTATTAAGAAAATTTAATTTTCATGTTATATGCTTATATCCGATCAATTCCAGATATCACTAACCCATAAGTCCATAACCTAAGGCAGTTTGTATGCCAAGCTACTGAAATTGACTTGGGATAATTGGATAATATTAAGTCTCAACTACTCTCGGGTCTACCACACGCCGCACACTTTGGCAGCGAGAGCAGTGGTTGTTTACGCGTATTCAATTGGTCGAGTAAGCTAGAATGATAACCATACAAGTTGAAAGAATCCGACTTCAATAATAATTAAAACCACCATTGGGTGGTATGATCTTGACGCTTGGAGATCACTCAAGCAGGCGTCACCTAGCTAGGCCGTTAAAAGTCATGTGGTATAACACAAGTTCGAACCTTGGCATCATCATATTCACCATTGTAAATGAGATTACACCAAAAAAACAGATCACATCACTCAGGCCGGGTTAAATAGGGTCTTGTGTTTACAGGAATGTTTGAAATACAGAACTGGTTAAACTGGGCATTGTTTGAAATGCGCAGTTATATTTCTTCATATGATGCAATTTATACTACTCCGTAGTAAAAAGGAAAATATTTGTTCACTAAAGGTGTAATATCATTCTCTATAAGTTCGATCATGCAAACACTCACTGCAAATCTCAAATTGTGCTCTACAACAAGCATCAAACTCGTTTACATAAAATACAGTTCGCAGAATGACACAACAATGTCGTCAACTACTCCGAACTTTCCTGGCAAAAATCTTACAATTCATAATCAACATCGATATTGGGTAATTAAACTCCTCCCAATTCGGACAAGTACACAACACAGATCAACAGAACCATCTCCCAGATCAAAACATCAGAATTTACTCGAATACATCATCATCATCATCTGGAAGGGGCTGAGCGGCGGCCATTGCAAGCTCTTGTTCATGCCTGGATAAATAAACACAGTATTACAGCCTAATCACTGCGTCACTGCCGAACAACAGCATAATCATTACATAATCATTAAAAAGGGCGAGAATTACCTCTGTTGCTCAACCAAATCAATCTGAACTTCAGGAGGAGCCAAAGCTGGGGCCTCGGCAAAGTTCAGGGCTGCGTCACTGCCGAACAACAGCAAGAGTTCCAATTAGACAAGGGAAGGGGCGATTTTCCAGAAACTTAGACAACAAACTGTATCAAAAATCACAATATACTAACCCAGCAAGTTTACGAGCAAGGTAAAGGAAGGGCTTCTCGAAGTTGTAGTTGCTCTTGGCTGATATTTCATAGTATTGCAAGTTTTTCTTCCTGTGGAAGGTAACTTGCTTGGCCTTCACTTGCCGGTTCTTCACATCAACCTTGTTTCCGCACAGCACGATGGGGATATTCTCACATACCCTGAAGTAAAAACACAATCAAAGAAGCCTTTAGGAATTAACACCAATTATTAACATTGTAGCACAACACAGAAGAAAAAAGTACACAAGATAAGCGAGGCAACCTGCAAAGGTCCCGATGCCAAGTTGGGACATTCTTGTACGTCAAACGGGCAGTGACATCAAACATGATGATTGCACATTGACCGTGAATGCTGAAAATACACAAAAAAAAAGTTTAAAAGACGCAAAAAGAAAACGCAACTATTACATGTAAAATACACTGGATCACATCGTTTTACAAGATTGAGACACTCCGTATAGTATACTGCAGTTAAATAAACAGCTTGACACTGCCTCACTGAATCAATTTCGTACAACAGATCGTACAAAAAGGAAAAGGATACTAGGTTTCTTCCCAGATTAACCAACATCTAAGGATACGGAAAACAGAGAGTATATTTGTATCATAGATAATCATAAGCACACGACTCGGGGATCACATCAATAAAATCGCCTGAGGGTTAAGTCGATATTCGATCGTATTACTTTATTGTCACAAAAGCATGAACAAACAAAGGAGTAAATTACTCACTAGTATCCATCCCTGAGGCCTCCGAATTTCTCTTGTCCGGCAGTGTCCCAGCAGTAAAATCGAATCGGCCCACAGTTAGTGTGGAAGTCCAATGGATGAACCTCGACACCAATAGTAGCTGCAACAATTCGACCCCATTTATTCTTTGGGAAGGGTATTTTAATGAAAACTAAACAAATAATTAAGACGTTGGAATACGAAACTAATGTAAGAACAATAACTTACGCTCGTATTTCTTCTCGAATTCACCAGAAAGATGCCTTTTCACAAATGTAGTTTTCCCTACAAAAATTATCATAAATTGAAGATCAACAAACTAATCAGACAGCCATCAACGATAACGATATCCCTAACTAGTAAAACAAATTAAAATTAAAAAAACTCCATCTTGAATTGAAAATTAATTAAATCGTTAAAATCCGAAACATAACTTTAAACCCTGGTTCCGCCACTGAATCTATACTATCTGATCTTACAACTTAACCATAAACGACTAACAAACAAACCCTAATAACAAAATAAAAAATAAAAAATGAAGTATTAATATTAAATAATAAATAATAAATATACCTGTACCACCATCACCAACAAGAACAAGTTTAAAACTAGGGTATGAAACAGTCTGCTGATTGGGCAACGCCTGTTAAATAAAAACAATCAAATCAAATGATTTGAATCAAAAGGGGGCGAACAACAAATTAAATTAAATTTAAAATCATAAAATGAAAGAGAAGAGAATTAGAGGTAACCATGGTATGTGAATTGTGAAATGAGAGATGAGAAATGTGAATTGAAAATGTTAAGGAAATGGGAAATGAAGAATAGATAGGAGAGGAGAGAGAAAGAGGGGTTAAGATATATAGGGAGGGTTTTGAAAGTTTTAGGGTTCGTTTGAATTTCAAAACAGTGGCGTTCCCACAACGCGATCTTCTCCGCCGTCTGATTTGCTTTACTCTTTTTAATTCCAATTCCAAGTATAAGTATATTACGCTGTTTTTCCAATCACAACTTCACACCAGCTAACCATCTATTCTATTCTCTCTTCTTCTTTTTTCATTTTCATTTCAAATCAAGGCGATAAGTCGCGGGTATGAATCAAATCTCTAACTTCATAACTATGGTAAGGGAGCTTTATTCTAGATGAAAATGATTCTAAGGATTTGTATAAGACTGTCTTACATAATATTTTATCCTATATAACTAGATCTTAACATTTGCTTTTAGTGCCTTTTTAGAATTAAAGAGGTCATGTACTCATGTGCAGGTGGGTAAGGTCATATACTACTCGTACATGTTAAATCATGTCACTGAAATATCTTAGTCTACCTATATTCTACCATAAAGTCTTACTTGCGACCGGGCGACCCGTCGCAAGCTTGTGACGGGTTGAGCACTCCTCACAAAGAACAAGTGGGAGTGCAAGTGGGGTATCCATTTGTCCTCCACTTGCCTCCCCACTTGCACTTTGTGAGGAGAGTTTGACCCGTCGCAAGCTTGCGACGGGTCGTCCCGTCACAAATGAGAATTTGTTATATTCTACAATAGGTTCAAGGTTTGAATCCTCAACCCCGATTATCCGAGAGAATATATCGCGCTCGTATTAAGAATAGACGAGATTAGTCTTTAAGATAGGGACATGGTGTCATTCAACAATAAGGTTCGAAAATAACATTAGTGGCGCCTCGATACTCGGCTTCTGCGCTAGATCGCGAGAGAGTGGGTTGGCGTTAGAAAAAGCTCGTGAAAGTAAATTTTCACCTAGATACACACAATAGCCTAATGTGATCGTCGCATCTTCAATGTTCTCCTCGGCATACCTTATTTAAGGAAGAGACCCTAGATCACAGAAGAGAGACGAGTCAGACGACACATATAATTTCACGTAAAGCAATAACATTGCAAGTCAAAATAATATCGTTACGTTGAATAATTGATAAGCGAGATCAATACCGTATCAGAGAACAAAAGGAGACTAATCAACTTTGCTATGAGTGAAACCAATTTGGGATGCATGGTCTGCAAGCCGCTTGTACCAAGCACGTGGTGCTTGTGTTAGACCATAAAGCGACTTCCTTAGTAGACAAACATGTTCATGCCGCAACTTCACGGTAGCCAAGTGGTTGGTACATATACACGCTTTCATTGAGAGCTCCATAAGGAAATGCGTTATTTGTATCAAGTTGATTTATTGACCATTTCTTAGAGAGGGCAAAGCACATAACAGTGCGTATAGTGCCGATTTTACCACAAGATTAGAAGCCTCCCCGCAGTTGATACAAACCACCTGAGTTTTACCGTCACCTAGAAGACAGTCCATATGACTTTCAAAAGAACCATCAACATTAACTTTTTAACGAAATATCCATATAGACCGAATTACATTAACATTGGGAGAAAGGGGAACTAGCTCCCACGCGTCTTATTGTTTAGATCATTGTATTCATCATCCGTAGTCATCTTTTAATTGTGGTCATTTAATTTAATGTTGATAAAGGGTTGCGTGGTACGAGTGAGATAGCAACGGTATTGCTAAATTTTTGAGGGGGGTGGACGGTGGTATTTGAGATTTGGTTTTTAAATGTCATGTTGTGGTCACTGCAAGTGGTAGGTTTCAAAGAGCTAGTAGATGAAGACACAGTTCTCGGTTAGGTATGGGATATGATATAGGAAGTTGTTGATTGTATAGGCAAGGCTGGTATAGTTGACTGGTGGTCAGTAAGGGGCGGGTCAGTACGGGATGGGGGAGTAGGATTAGGCAACAGATTGGTCAAATGTCAAGGGACATACGAAGAAAGACCATTATCAAACAAAATGTGTGAGAGTCGGGGTAATGAGCTCGGGGAAAAGATAGCTAGACTCATAAAAAATAACTTGTTGACGTATTATAATTTTATTAGTGGTCATTTTAACTCACTTATAACCGAGAAATTTCTTTAGGATATGCAAGAAAGACACAAGGACCGGATCAAGATTGTGGCTTACAAATTGTCGTCGATGAAAATAAAGAGAAAACATGAGCAACCGAAGACTCAAAGTGATGCATGAGTGACATGGTATATGTTTAAAACGAAAGATCAAGTCACTTTTGACATCCCAGGTTCGTTCACTCGACTTGGAAACTAAATATATCACACTATATGGCTAGTTTTGATGTGATTTTACTTGGAGATGAAAGTACATGATGTAGTCTTCCAACAAGTGGTCACATACTTTATTTGGTTAACTAACGAAGAAAATATGATTCGTTCACATGCAAGATGGAAGATTGGTTTGAAAAATTTTCAAGTCCACTTTCCTAAATAAAGACTTTTATTATTATTTTTGTGACACCCCAAGATGTCGCAATAAAGTAACATCTAGATTGCAGGGAAAAATACGAGATTTTGTTTGAAACTTCTAATTTGACTTCTTATGGCATTGGTTTTCTGCGGTGGGAAGTACCTCTTGTAGAAGGCAAGAGCTAGAGAATTTCAATCGGTGATACCCAGCGCATCCATGTTTAATTCACACAATCAATCTGCTGCCCCAGCCCGTAGAGAAAAAGGGAAAAGCACCTGCTTGCCTTAGTCTTGTGTTACTCCAACTTTTAAGGGAATGAACTAACAATAGTTAGTGAACTTCTCCATATGTTTCGCAGGATCCCTATTAGAACTTCCTCCAAACATGCTTCGCTCCACCAGATTGATATAAGACGGGCGAATCTCAAAAGTACCAAGGGTGGGTTCTGAATGGCTGGCTAGAGTAGGCATGGTTGTAGTAACAGCAGAAATAGGAGTATCCTCTTCTAAGGATGGTCTTTTTGCAACAAATTCGCGTATATAGAATCAAGCGTACTCAAGTCTTCGGCTTGTTGGATTTTCTTCTAAAAGTTTCGTCTAGCACACAGGGTCTTTTCTACTTCGGGATCAAATGGTACGAGGTCGGACCTGTGAGACTTGGGCATAAACTAACACTAAAGAGAAGGGTAAGATCGGTCTCAAGGAACTAAAGTTCCCTGAGACAAAAAAAAAAGACAAACTAAATAAAAAACAAGCAGAAAATTTTTGCCTCCCCGACAACGACGCCAAATTTGATAAGGGTAAAGTCGTGTCCCCTAAATCAAAGTAAGCCTAACTCAATGCTAACTAATAGTCAGCGGTAAGTAGGGTATCAAATCCACAGGGACGCGGTAAAAGTCTATTTGCTAATAACTAAGTTCGTCTTAAAGGTAACAATTTCTTGAAGTTTTGTTTAATTAACTATAACTAATTGCAATAAAGTAAAGATGAACTCAATAAGATTAAAAGGTCTAGGGATCGGGTTCAATAGAATGTTATCCGGGGTAGAAATTTAATCAATTAATAGGTCAATCTATCTGCCTAAGGTCACAAGATCGATCGATTCAATTAAGCACTTTAGATCTAAGTCTAACATGTGGTCGATATCTTTAAACTTATTCTATTCGATTGCGTAGCCTATATTAGTCTTAACCCGGTCGGTGAAAATCTTAACATGCGATACTAGTTAAATAATTCTGGCCAAAATCAATCTACTATAATTAAAACAACAATCAAAAGACAACCATATGATTTAACTTACAATTAATCAAGTAATCCCCCTTCTAACATCTTAGATCCCTTTAATTAACCCTAGATTAAAGGATTAGCTACTCATAATAATCAAAACAACAACAATGATCAAATTAAACATATCTAATAACATATAAAAGATGAACAATGAAGTAATTGAAGAACTAATAATAATGGAATTGAACAATAAAGAAGATTAGTAAATACCTATCACAAAGTTGAATTAATGAAAAATCTTGCGAAACTTGAAGAAATCCAATAGATAATAGTAAATACTAGGTTTTCTAAGAGTTTTCCAAGTAATAAAAGCATCACCTAATTATGAAAGACGAGATTTGTATTTATACTAAAACAATAATTAACTAAAACCGACTTTAGGAAACTTATAACTCTTCAGGTATTATGTTGCTCGATCGAGCAAAGGTCAATCTGCTCGATCGAGTCGGGTTCTCAGCTGCGCGCATTTAATTTTCAAACAGCTGTCATTTCTTCGTTACTTATCGGAATTTGACGTGTGACCTATCATTGGAAAGCTAAGAGAAAGATCATTTTTATTCGTGTGAATCACCTTTATAGGAGTTGTAGAACTCAAGATATACAAGTTTGAAGTCAACACTTGTGAAAGCAACCATTCTTTCTTCTTATTTCACATTTGTTTGGTCTTTCCAACTTATTTCTTTCACATTATTTCTTGTTTATTTCTTGGTCTCCATGTCAAGAATAAATTCTTCAAATGCGGAGTCCATTTCGCTTTGCAAGGCATCCAATGCATCCAAATTGCAGTGAATCTACACAATAGGTAGCACACAAAAGTAGGATTATCGACATTTTAACATATAATGACATCTAATCTTATAATTAAGCACAAAATCGTTACAAAAGTGAGTAAGGGGAGGCATAAACATGTATATAATTATGACTCATCAGTTGTCATGTTATATTTTAATTACTTTCTAGCTAGTTTAAGGTAAGTGCTAGTATTATAAATAGTGAGCTTGTATTCAGTTTTTTATAGACAATTTGTAAGGTTAATACAAGAAATTCTTGTTTAAATTCTTATTGCTTGCGAGCTTTAAGTTTGTTAATTCGTTCTTGCGAGAGTGAGTTAATTTATTCATCATTGCGAGGTTGAGTAGTATTCGTGGCAGATTCAAGTTCCTTGCGAGGGAGGAGAGCTTGTGCACGTCATACCCGAGTTATCCGAGTAGTCTTGCGAGATTGCTAGTTTAATTCAAGTCTTAGTTGAGGGATCTTGCAAATATTAGAACTAATTCATATATTTTTATATTGTTTTTATTTCACTGCAACTTTATCTCTGAAACAGTAAAATAGTGAATTTATTTTACATCATAAAGATGGTTAAAAGTAGGGTCGTGTAAAAAAGAATTGAAACATGGGAACGATAAGCTAAAATATAACTTGGAAGAATGTTGGAAACACCTAAATTAAAACACGAGGGTCACGCATAAGCCACGACCGCAAAGGTCGAGCAATAAAAAGCATCCTGGTTTAGACCCAAAAAAATGTACGACCTACACTACGACAAATATGGTCAGACCAAGGTTCAAATAGGAAGGTTCTCCATGGGGCATGGCTGCTAAAGGCGGATACTAAAAACACTTGTATTTGTTAGGTGAAATAAGACTTGGTTGGAAGTCAACCAAGGCAAAAATCGAATACGAAACCAATGGATACCTATTAATACAAAAAACAGTATTAAGGAAGTGAAGGAAGTATATATAACATCCTCATCTACCAAAGTTCCTTACCAAGGCCTACCTTAGCAAACGGGAGTGCTACCATCTCGGTTTTCAGAGGTAGTACATATCAAAAGTGATCATAATGAAAACGTCATTTAATTAAATACATAGGTTTAAAGTGATTACAACTTATTTGCCAAAATTTCAAAGTAACCAGTGAACCCCCAAGCATGCTCAACTGAATACCTGTTAAACTCATGTTCACCATTCCCTAATGAATCACATCAGTTTTGAAAGCAAACACGGGGTCAGTACACTTATACATAACACAAGTAGCAATACAATCACATCAATAGATCATCAACATCATATCCAAAATCCGTTAACCAACAAGGCTCTCATCGCAACGAGTATCCGGGTTCCCATCGCAACATGATACACGCCCCTACCGATGCAAGACCGCAGCACTGGACATCAAAATCTCCACTCATCACAACGAGCGTAACCCAGTTTATTAATGTGCACATCCTCCTTGTGACGAGAGTCACGAAACCTGAGGGTGGAATCCTCTTCCGAATATGTTCCACAATCTCAATCACAACCATCATAATCAATATCATACTCATCATCATCAACATCACCACCATCATCATCATCAATATCATAATCATCATCATCATCATCAATATCGTAATCATTATCAACAATCAACATCATATTAATCATCAATATACAAATGTAATGAGTAGGGAAACCCTGCCTCAAATGCAATCCGAAAAATGTATGATCACGCAAGACTAGAATCGTTCTTCTACGAAATCTTCTCCTAACAATCATACAAATATTCTAGAATCAACAACTAACCATAGTTATCCAAATCCCAACCCTAACTCAGATTAGGGTTCTAACAATTATACCAAACAAACAATTTAATTATAGATTAGAGACTTATGATGAGATCGACGCACGATTGATCACGAACTAGACACACGAATGATCTTCTAGCTTGGAATGGGATTAGGATGATTAAGAGTGATGAAAGAGTGATTTAAGGTTAATATAAATGTTTAAGGGCCGGCGAAATGATTTTATACCCTCTTAATCATCTTAATCCAACACCGTTCGAATTACCCATCAGACCGATGCACTCAGCCGAGTACCAGGAACACTCTGTCGAGTACACTGTACATGGTCGAGTACAACCCACACTCGACCGTGTGCCACTTAGGTAGTAGCCTGCCTAAGCGACACACATCACTCACTCAGCCGAGTACGCTTTACTCGACCGAGTAACAAGCTAACAGAATATGGAGTATTACACTATAAGAGCAATTCAAATAGTTTGACTTGGGCTCTTATGCAATTTTAGAAAATTGCGAGCCAGTAACTCAACCATTTAAGTTGTTTTTGTAGACTAGCTTAGTATGAGCTTGTAGCTCAATGAAACTACTAGCTTAAATGGACCCGCAAGAAGGAAGCAACCACTAAGAAAACATTGGTCTCATTTCAAATGATAGGACTTATGTTAATAAAATGAGATTGACATAAATAAATAGGAAAATGTAATTGGTAGCATGAAATTAGAGTTGTGCATCGTAGATTCGTAGCAGACCAATTCGGCCTAGCCCGATCTCGGGGGTTGAAATTCAACAACCTAACAAGCCTGTGGGTCAGCTCAATACTAGTCCGTACATCACCTCGGGTCGGGCTAGTGCCCGATTTATATTGGCCTGAACCGGGCTAGCGCTTAAAAAAATACAAGAAAGCCCAACCCGACCCGCTACTAAGTGGAGTAGGCTAGTGCTTAAGCCAAACAACACTAACAACAGCCCTATCCTCATATAGTATCGTGCTTAGGCTTTTGGCACTCAACAGGACCCGCCCCAGCCCGCCACGACCTGGCCCACTGCACACTTCTATTTGAAATTATTGTATTTCAAAGTATGATGTGGCAAAGCTACACAATTCTCATTTAAGACGAAAGAGTTCGTCTTAAATTTACAACAAGTCAAGTATATTAGATGAGATAAAAATAAAATGTATAGAGACTAACAAAATATTTGCCTCATCAATACAAATTGAATTTTATTTGACTTATTCTAATCTTAAGACGGATATATCCATTTTGAGAGAGACTAATTGACAAAATTAAATTAAGTAATTCTCATTGAAGATTGACCAATTCCGTTTTTAACCGAAGACGAACCAAATATGACTTGTTTAACGACAAATGTAATAAGTAATATTTCCTGAAGTATAACTCGTTGTTTGTAGATTTTTGTTGAACCATTGAGTGTTTGCAGCTAGTCTCACTAAAGATGAGTATTATCCGTTACAAGCTGAAGACGGATAGTGCCCCTATCAAAATATGCAAGTGAGAGGATAAGTGCACACACTTGCATATTGTGAGAGGAGCACTATCCGTTTTCGACTTGTGACGCATAATGCCTATCTTCAATGAGATTTTGTGATAGTACTATAGTAGCATTATAGATTTATAGTACCAACTACCAAGTGTAGAACTCAAAAGTCCTACTCAAACCTGACCCGTTTCACCAACCTACTATTTCCGTGAATAAATGACCACATGGCCACATGTCCACACTCCACAACGTCAACGACTAATTCAATCTTCCTTTGTTCCTCTAGATTTCAGCTCATAATAAATTTCCCTCTCAAGAACAGACAAGCAGCAGCGCAAGTTATCATCAAATCATACAAATAATAAATCAATTTAAAAATAATATGGAAGTATCTATAATGCACCACACTGCCGGTTTCCTACTGCCTACACTCCCCTCCGATTCGCTAAATTACGCCTTGATCATCCTTAACCAACGCCTCCCGCGCTTCGCTCCTCTTCTTTGGAAACACGGTACATTCTTTCTGCTTCTTTTTTCCCCCAATTTCTAGGGTTTTCTTTCCTTCTTCAATCGATTTCTATTGTTAATTCATTCATGTTTTGTTTCTAGAGCAGCTAAGATACGATTATGTGCTGATGGAGGAGCTAATCGCTTGTTTGATGAAATGCCTCTGTTTTTTCCTGACCTTAATCCGATTGATGTTCGTCAAAGGTTGTTGTCCGCTTTATTTTTATTTGTTCTCTCGTATTTTTTGTCGATTTCGTTGCGGTATAGAATTGTGATTGAATTTAGGATTGTTTTGATATGTTGCGTAGTTTGATAACAAGTTTTGTTGTTGTTGCTTGATTTTTTTTTTGTTATCGTAATTTTATCGATTTAGTTGAACTAAAGAATCTTAATTGTTTTGTTGTGTTTCGTAGTTTGACTACAAATTTATGTTTTTTTTTGTTTTATGGTAACTTATCTCGATTTAGTTGAGCTACAGAATCATGAATTTATGATTGGTTTTAGGACTTGCTATAGTAATTTATCTCGATTTAGCTGAGCTACAAACATGATTGATATTATGATTATTTTGTTATGCATCGTAGTTTGATTACACGTATTATGTTGTGATTTCTGTTGCATTGCTGTTATGATCGGGCATTTATGGATATTATTATATCTGATTGTAAATTGTATTAAGAATGTTTGATTTCAGTGAAGAACTTGTCAAGGTCTTTTATTGGTAATTTGCAGAACTGTGAGAATCTTGAGGTGATTTAGTTTGATGACTTGATCAAACAAATGACTTTTGACTTTTGAAGATGAGTGTGAGTGGATTTGAGGTTTGTAATTTAGTGTTGGCTTTGTAGAAACCTGGTTTCATTTCATCGTCGCGAGATATATTCTATAATTGTTTGTCAAAATTAATGTTAGTTGAATTTAGAGAATGTTGGTACTTGGAAGAAAAGTTCCTTCGATATTAAAGCAAGAATATAGAGTCAATGGCCATGCACATTATTTGTATAATACTTTAGAGGCTAAATCCGCTTTGATGGAATTTACCTATCAAACTGGGAATTTCTGTTTTTGTTTGTGTATGCGTGGTTGCCTGTTACAAACTTAGACATAGTTACCAACTACCTGATATCTTCAGCTTGTCTTCTTTATTATCTTTATACCTACCAGTTCCATATTATTGATGACCTAACATCTGGATATTTTCCAGGTATAAGCCCGATGTAATTAAAGGTGACATGGACTCCATCAGAGGAGATGTGCTGGATTATTATACAAAGCAGGTAACTAGTTCCGTAAGTCAAACAATTGAAATCGTGCTTGTTTTTCTTTTATCACTAATTACTGATGTTTGGGTTTCAATGCGATGTATTAATCTCTTGTTCCGTAAGATTTTTAGTTTTAGCTTGAAATGTTTTCAATCAAAAATTTATAAGCTTTTTGGAATTACGGAACTGATAAGAATAGAGATAGATATTATAATTGTTTGCAATTGCTTGTTCATCTCATTTCATCATAGAAGAGGATATTTATACAATGAGACATGAATAACCTATGGCATACCAAGAGCCATTAATTAACACAATTCATTGAATCTAATTACTAGGAATTATGTACCATAATTCCCTAATAACTCCTAATACCCTCCCGCAATCGTAAAGGCAGTAGTACGAACTTCTTTACGATTGGAGAAATACATGAAAATTATAAGAAAAAACGTTTTCGTTTCTTCGTCTTGATCTAAGATTCGAGACAATTTTGTTGTTGGCGTTACCTGTGCTTGTGTGCTGTCTTTTATTCATTTTGTAGAGGTTGTAAGAATGGTGATAACTTTATTACGTGAGCTGTTTGATGTATAATGTCAAAAGGAAAGTTTTGGTTCCTCCAGTTTTTTCCCAATAAAGCTAAATCTGAAGGGCATGAATTCATTGCAGATCTCTCTGCTTGCAAAATTTCCATCTGTAGGCAAATGCAAAATCTCCTTTTTCTATATAATGGGAGAAGGAGCACTTTTGCTATTTAGAAAGCGAAAGCTCATATGTGGCATTTTTTTCCCAGATGCACATTATTTATTTTTATTTGTAAAAGTTCTAATTATACAAGAAACCCATTTACAAACATAGATGATCCTGACTACCTTAATTGCTTAGCCAAATCTAGTTGATACGATATGCGATACAAAAACCAAAAATATATGGCATGTCTGGCTTAAAGAATGCGACAACGATAGCAAGGTGCTATCTTCTAGCCATAATCATGCATATATGGGTTATAGCCGAATAGGTCATAGTCTTGTAGGTAATCTTGGTAAATCAGTCTATTAATTGGATAAATGCTTTATAGAGCTGAGGTTATTGATTAATTTTGTAAATCTTTTTCCCATATCACCCCCTTCTAATTCCATACACGAAAACGTCTTTCCACTTGCCTTGATTTTTAAACTGTAAGATATTGTTTCCAAATGGCGTCAAGACAACCTTGTCCAGTCTCTCCTATATATATAGCTCATAAAAAAAGATTTGCATTGGGGTGGGGGTGGGGGAGATTACAGGTTTAGAAAGAGAGGCTTGCTGTTAGCCTCTCCTCTGTTTGGAATAGTCCATAAAATAGCACCTCTTGGAAGTTTCGGCGCACAAAAGGTTATAATTTCTACTTCTGTGAAGGGATGTGGTAATGTTGCCAGGCTACATATCTCTACTTCTGTGATGCAGCTTGTGCTCTAATCTAAATGATTGAGAGATAGATTTGAATGGTCAAGCCAAGGGCTACTTGTTGGCATGTACAAATGTGACAAGTGTTAATTCTGGTGGATGTCGAATTTCCATGTAGCCTGCTTGGCAGAGTATCAACAATAGTGAGTTAGTGACTCCCTGCTTTTTAGAATGAGTTCCTTCTTTTTTGGTGTTTATGTGGACCCTCATGTTCCCCACTATTCATCATCTAGATCATGGTTTTCAAGAGACCTGAAAGACAAGGACCAATTATTCTCTTGTTTTATTTTGATTGGTGATTGTTTGACACTTTGATGGCAGGGCTGTGATACAATAGATGAATCTCATGATCAAGATACCACCGACCTGCACAAGTGTATAGCACACATCAGTAACTCAACGCCAGACTCTGAGAAGTCCAATGTGAGTTACGTCATTTGTGCTTTTACTGTTTCAGTATCTTACCTCTCTTTCATTCTTGGAATAGTTATGGCCATGTCCACCATGACCAGCTTAACTGTAATCCATATGCAAAGGGACTTTGGCAGTCAGAGTTCCCTGAACAAACGGTCTCATGAAAGATGAACTACTGTCTTCTGCTAACAGCCTAACATAATGTGAGACCAACCCATTTCATTATGAACTTTACCCATTTACCCACTAACTTAATGAATAACTAACCCAATTATTTCTCGTGTGTTTACTCTCATAATTATAATTTATAATGTTGTCTTGTCTGAAATTTTATGTTTCATGAATTTTTTCATTTTGTAATATGCAGCTATGCATACTTGTTACTGGAGCACTTGGTGGACGCTTCGATCATGAAGCTGGGAATATCAATGTCCTTTACAGGTTCTCTGGCGTGCGGATAACCCTTCTTTCAGATGATTGCCTGATTCAAATTCTCCCGAAAACTCATCATCATGAAATTCATATTCAGTCTTCTGTTGTTGGCCCTCATTGTGGACTAATACCAATTGGGATGCCCTCTACCAGCACCACAACCTCTGGGCTGAAATGGAACCTCAGTAAGCAAACTTTTTGTGCTTTATCACTTCACACATCCATCATAGTAATTTCGGTTTTTATAGATTTTTAATTCTGCCAATATTGTGCTCAAAAGGGGGTAACAGTATTTGTAAATGGCTCAATCATGTGTTAGAAGTTTAAATGGGACAAAAGCATGATTATCTGCATTCCATTTTTTCTTAAAATCTAAAATTTTAATAACATTATTTTAAGATGTTCGTTAGTGCTCTCGCTGTTCAAACTTCAGACCTAAGCCATGTTTCTCTGACTAGGTTGCAAGTGTAGGACGAGACATGTTACCCGACTGCCAGACACTCAGACACATTCACTTTGTGAATAACGTTTTACGTTTCTATCAAAATGCTATGCCAAACATTGAAGTGAAGCACAACATGCAATAGGTGCCGGAGTAACATAGCATTTTCTAATGTGGCCTATTTCTGACCTTAATAACAAATTAGGCAACTATTGCGACTTCAGTGATTGTTGAAGTCAGGCTTTCATTGTAATGTCGCATCGGACTTGCATTCACTTTCATTGATGACATGTTATCTATGTAAAATTATGTCTATAAATAACCCGCTCCAATCTTTAGCATTCTTATGGTGTTAGCATCTCCAATCTATGTCGCGCCTGTTGCTGTTTTCCACCACATTCTTTTTTGCAGTGACCCATTTCTTCTTCTTTGATAAGATGCCTTAATATAATAAGCTATGGGCCATTTTTTCACGTATACGCATCTGCTAACTACTCTGCGTATTGATTTACATTTTGACATTTGACAATTAATGACATTTTTTTTAAGATTTTTCTCGTTCATCTTAAGCTTGTTAGTTAACATCCAACATCATGTAATTTTCTAGGTGACACGGAGATGAAGTTTGGGGGCTTGGTAAGCACATCAAACCTAGTGACCGGAGAGATAGTAACTGTGAACTCGGACTCAGACCTTCTTTGGACAATATCCATTAAAAGTGGGTTCAGTTAAACTCTTCTCGGCCCGAATTTCTGGTTCAAACCTTTTGCCAACTCTGGCAAGAAGACCTTGTCGCTTCTCGGTCACACGTATTTCAGATGTCTTCGCTTATCTGCTGGTGTAGTTGAACCATTAGTACTACAAAAATTTTCTTGCCCTGTCGAGGGGTGTCATTTATATTTCGGAGTATAAGTTCGCATCTTTTGTACAACCTCTTTGTTCCCGTATCATAAGTTTTGTAACACTATTATTGGCATTGGGCCATTCACGACAACTTATTAGTTATTATAAGCTCACGACTCTGAGGTTATTTGACCATTTATATATATATTACTTGTACTTAATTACTTACTTATAAGAAAACACACCAAATAAGGTGAATTGTGGCCACTTTATACAGGTATGAGTTAAGTTCACACTATTGAGTATTGAACATGCAGTCAGAGTAGTGTTTTATTGACCGGTATTCTTATTCTCGAGGAATATTGTATGGTTGCCAATTTAAACAACAGTTTGGTCCCCTTAGTAGGGGATGACTTTTTTTTTATTGTTTCAGACAGGTTAAACCCCTCACAAAAGAGCAAGTGAGGATAATGGATAATCCCTCTTCGGTGCCAGTTGCTCTTTTGTGAGAAGGCTTGACTCATCTGAAGCAATAAGATGGATCGTCCCGTTTGAAACAAGAATTTGTGTTTAAACATTTGACCCCAAATTTTATAAGGTGAATTGGTGGCACCAGCAATAAGACGGATCACCCCGTCTGAAACAAGAATTTGTGTTTAAATATTCGACCCCAACTTTTATAAGGTGAATTGGTGTTATTTACTAATCACTAATCTCTCTAAAAGTCTCTTCTGTTTACTTTAGCTTTTAGGATTAAGAAATGTAAGAGTCTCTTCCGTTTACTTTAGCTTTAAGGATTAAGAAATGTAAGTGGGTGTGGGTGTGGGTGTGGGTGTGGGTGTGGGTTGAGTGGTGTAATTTATTACACAAGTAAAGATATGGAAAATGGAGTAAATACATAAGTAAAGATATAAGATTTGAGGGAGTAGCTTTTGTAAATCTCCTGTAAATTCCCTGAGAGACGGTTTGTACATCAAGATATTGCAACATCGATGTATTATTTAAAGTAAAAATAGTACGGAGCTCCAAATAAACTAAAGGTCACGATTAACAGTAATATCAACAATATAAATACAGTCATTTTAAAAACATCTACTTCTTTCATATCTTATTGATATTCACATGTTATTAAAATACTCGCTATATATATTGAAAAAGTAAGAGAGTTACAAATAAAAAAATGTTTGCAAGTTACAATTAATAATGAAAGAACTACAAAAATACCTAAACAGATACGAATAAATTTTGGTCTTTTAATTATTTACTGAGAGCGTGTTATACCTCGAACTTATCCACGATATTTCCAACTTGATCACTAAGACCATCCCCAAGCAAGGTCATGAGGGAGGTCATGACCTTGTTGGGTCACTTTAAACACAAATTAACACCATAATTAGCATGACCTTTGGTGACCCATGACCTCTTGGAGGTCATCCCATGACCTCAAGGAGGTCACCCAATGACCTTGGTGACCTTGTAGGTGGCACTTTCTGATTGGTTGTTTGGTTTGAGTAGGGTAGAGAATGTGAGAAATTAAATGATTGAAAAGGTTGGAAAGTGAAAAATGATTGGATTGGTGACCTAGGTCATGACTTTCTGCTTGGGAGGGTGTAAATGGGTCAAGATAGTTATGGGGTGATTAAGATTAAAAATGGATGGTGACCTAATTAGTATGACTCTTGCTTGGGGATGGTCTAACCACTAGACCATAATATTCTTTGATTTAGGTGAAAAAATACTGAAATCTTGCCAATTATGAATAGAATAGAGGAGTAATATAACCTCCATTTCACAAGTATTACTTAAAATTTATTACTCCTTTTATCTCACTATTATTGTGTTATACTTTCTGTTTTGGGAAGAGCTCAAAAAATATGGGAAAATTACAACTCTACCATTTTAATTATAATTTTTTTGGTTCAAATGAGCGCACTATGTCGCGGGTGAGAATTGAACCCCCAACTTTATGGTTAAGGTAAGAGAGCTCTTTACCACTTAAGCTACCTCTTGTTCTCACCATTTTATTTAGATAGAATGGGGAGTTGGAGACAATGTCATGTTTATAGATATAATGATAGTTAAAATATCTACTTTATACTAAATCAGAAACATTTAAATGTTTCTGATTGGCTCCTGAATATAAGCAAGCAAAAAGAAAACAAGAGGGACCCACCCATTTACCAAATGAATTAATTACTCTCTCCACTTATTCCTAATTATTTACATGCTCTTATTTCTCAATCCTATGCTATTCAATATTAATTGTACAAAAGCATATGAACTATAAAATTCTATAAATGATGTTACAAATAAATTGTGAACATAAAAAAATGAAAATTGAAAAATTACAAATAAATATTCCTTATGAATTAACTAAAAAAATACAGATATAATGTGAGCCATTGTAATCTGGTTTCAATTTCAATGGGTTACAGGGAAGATAAAATAAATTATGTTCAGACACAAAAATTGAAAGTTAAGAAATAAAACACACGTATGGATATATAGAATTTTGTAATAAAATACTGTAATTGACATGTTCCTAAAGTTAAATTAATAATTTGTACAAAAAAAATTAAATGAATGATATATACCAGATCTTACTTTTTTTTTCCTTTGAAATAAAAAAGAGTTTTAATATCGGGTGATAACAAAAAAATATGCATTTACAACATCATTTTAATATACAAATATAGTACTTTATAATTTAAATTAAAAAACCTCGATCAAAACTCATCAAGTTATAAAAATAATTAAAAAATAATAATAAGCATTTGATCTACGCTATATATATAATATAGAACATTAATTTGAAAGAAAAAAAAAACAAATTTGAAGCACATACTCGCACAAGATCGATCTTATAAAAGTATAAACACACTTTCATGTCCTCAATCTTATCTCATAAATCGATCATAATATCATAAATACAATGGCAAAGAGTATGAAATAATAGACGAGTTGATGGGGAGAGTTTTTAGTGACAGAGTGAGAGGCGGCGGAAATATAGAGCTGTTAGTGAGATATTGGGGTACCCGGTTTTTTTAAGGCTGAAAAATGATACCCGGATACGACCCGGTTTAACCGGGTACACGGTTTTCGGGTACACAGTTTTTTCGGGTATACGAAAACCGGGTACCCGGAACCGGTTTAACTAAAAAACTGACATTGTAAATTTGAGTTCAAGTTCAATTCTTCCAGACTTCCAAATTGAGTTCATATCTTACAGACCCAGTAGCTTAGTGAAATTAAAAGAGTTCCAAAATTACTAAAACAAAATCAATAGATGCATTTATTTGTTACAGTATAAATCAAATTAATTAACAATCAGAAACAATTATAAAGATACTAAAACGAATATGTATAAATAAATACAAGATTAAAAGATGCATGCAGTAAATTAATTAAATAAATTGGGGTTTCTTCACACAAATTAAATCTTACTTAATTAAAAAATAAGTAGCAAAACGACGGAGCAGATCTGGAGAGGACGGCGGATGAACGATGGAGCGGAAGAGTTGTGGTTGTCGTCTTGTCGAGACGCGAGAGGACGGCGGTGGAACAATGAGGAATGAAGAAATGAGGAATGACTGAATGAGGAATGGGTGAATGAGGAATGAGGACGGCAGCTTTAGAAAATTTTAGGGTTTATTTGACTGAATGAGGAATGAAGAAATGAGGAATGAGTAAATGACTAAAATGAGTACAAGTCTTGGCCCATTGGCCATTGGACCGTGTTGTGCTTAATTTATTTTTTTTATTTTTAATTAAACCGGGTCAAAACCGTATACCCGGATTTGATTTTCCCCGACCCGGACCCGGTACGGTTTGTCAATAAACCGTATCGTATACCCGGAAATTCGTATCGTATACCCGGAAATCCGTGTAATTAAAACCGTATACCGTATCGTATCCGTATATTAAAACCGTATCGTATATTTTTGCTCAGCCCTAATTGGGGTGTGTTGATGTGAAGGAGTTGTCGGCGTCGCTTAAATGATTACTGATTAGGTTAGTAAACTAATGAGTCATGTAAATTAGTTTATGATATACAACATAAATGGGCCATTTGGTAAGTGCCGCCTTTTTTTCGTAATAATAATTGCATACTACATAGGCCATGTAAATGAGTATTAGACTTGACACATAAATAGTCTATACAATGAGATGGGCCGTTAGATATGTGTCCGGCCTTTTTTTTATTTTTTAATAAAAAAATCAATTTATTTGAAGCATTAAGTAATAAATAGAATCAACAGCAAGTCTTACTTGCGACGGGGAGACCAGTCTCAAGCTTAATACGGGTCAAGCATAATGTAGATTAGTTATACAAACATAATGTAGAAACTTATAATAATATTTACTAATATAAATTTTGCATTGTATGATAGTGATTTGTAGCTGAGTATATATGTGTCGAATTTTTAATTGTAGACTATTTATATTGTCAGGTCTTTGAACATTTAATAATGGTTATTTTATATGCTCCCGTATCTAACAATACGTCTATCATTACGACCCGTGCATTTTCTGCACGGGTTTAAAACTAGTTAGGTATAATAGTAAAACTCATTTACAATTCTACATTTAAAAAGGGGATAATTAATATGGGAAAAAAAATGGAGAAAGAGGGCAGTTGGAATAAAAGGAGTAATATCAAAATATAATGCAAATGGGCTAAGTGAGGTAAATGAGCAGTTGGATTAAAATGTAGGTGACATATTAAAACGTAATTAAAATCAACCGTTTAGTGAAAATGGACTGTTTGGCCCAGTTTTACGAAAGTGGTTTATGCTTTTAAGAATGATTTTTTCAATAAGCTATTTTTTGAAAAAGTTGTAGATGTTTGGCCATCGTTTTACTCAAAAAAAGCTTTTTTATTTTCATTAAAAATTATTGCTATAAAGTATCTCAAGATGAGTCTTCATCTGTCGAGAATGAAAAAATATATATACATAAGCACTTGTATTTTTTAGTAAAATGTTTACAACATATAAATTTATCATTTATGCATTAAATGTAGTAAAAGTTGAAGTAAAATTGATGCTTCTACTTTTAAGATCTGAGAAATGACTATAAACTTTTTAAAAATAGTTTTTTATTTGTAAAAATTGTGTGTTTGATCAAGTTTAAGATTCTAATAACAAAAAACCTCTTCTTAAAACCTGGACAAACACATACTAAGTCATTTAACCCACGTTCTTTCTGGCTTAATTTCAGCTCATTTCAGTCCAGTTCAGCTCTATTCAGGTTCAGTTTAGTTCAGCTTTATTCAGTTCAGCTCAGCTCTATTCAGTTCAGCTATATCCAGTTCAGTTCATTTCAGGTCAGTTCCATTTAGTTCAGCTCATCTTTATGCAGTTTAGTTCAACTTATTCATTCAACTCAATTTAGCTTCATTAAATTCAACATTTAGTTTTAGTCATCTCAAGTTTAATCGTTTTTATTAATATTAATAATATTTATTATTATAATAAATTAATAACTAATACTCCGTCTGTCTCATAATTAACTTTGACCACAAACAAGTGTTCAAATATTAAGAACTACTCCCTCATATTCTCTAAGTTCTTCCACATTTATTTTGGACAAACATTTAGTGGTATGATGATATGTGGATGTAAATGAAAGTAAGAGAGAGAATGTGGGTCATAAATTATTATAAACACAAATGATAGATAAATAAGGAAAGTGAAAGATCTTAGCGAATTTGTCGTTTTAGGAAATGTGCAAGATCTTAGAGAATACGAAGCAGTAACACATCACAACAAAACATTTACATTTATCATACAAAAAAGTTTCGTAAATATTTTTTTTGAAGGAACAAAAAAAGCGAATATAAATGGAGAAAATCGAGTTAAAATGTCATCTAAAAACTGTGCAGTTCAAAATAGGAAGATTATTATGAGATGGAGAGAGTATTATACTAATAGCTAATATCATCCATATTATTGTTGTTATTATCATTATTATTATTTTTTATTATAAGATGCGCGGAGCTTTCATTAAAATAAAATGAAAAGTTTACATGAAGTTGGTGGGGAAGCCGAGAGACAATCTGGGCCCCCACCCCTATAGCTACAGCAAAGCTAAGTTTAGTAAAAATATAAGCGGCCACCCGAGCCCCAGCATCCTGAGATACCAAGAATTTCTGAATCCGCTTGAGCAAGTCAACAACATCCGAGTCCAGCTTCCCAAGCGAAGAGAAAGAGAAGGGTACGAAACCATAGCCAACAGTCGTGCATAAATCCTCATACTTAGCACATTTGCGCTGAGCAGCATCAGCGACAATCCGTCCCGGCACAAAATCGGACATCCCAGTCTGAGTCAAGGGGAAGACCCTGTCGAATCAACCCACACATCACGCCCTCTGTCCCAGGAATAAAGTAACAAATTTGCAGGATGAAGAGATCTGTCATGCCCGTTAACCAAACCGATATCAACCTCCTTACCCGCAGAAATACCAGACCTATAGCAGATGTCGAATAAGGTGTCACGAACGAGGTTATGCCGATGGTTAACCTCCACAATACTGATGATGGATTTTGTCTCGGACCCCTCGACCAAACAAAACTTATAATGCTCAATACAAAAATAATTAATGTAGTAGGGTAAGGAGGTCGAATCCAAATGACGGTTAGGATTGGCTATCAATTTTTGTTTTTATCTAATCTAGTTCGGACGAAGATGAGAGGTCCAAAATGCTAAAGACGAGCTAGATGTAATAACTAAAACTAGCAATGAAGTAAGAAAAGATTAAACAAGGATTAAAAGAGACTAAGGTGAAATGTTTCATTAATGTGGTAAAGTTCAATTATGGCGAGGGTTAAGACTAGTCTAATGGTAAGTCTAGATATGTCTTCACCTCTCGGTGCAAGACGGACCCTAGCCTAAGGTTCGATCGGGTTCTCGCCCTAACCTCCCCCTAAGCATTCAAAACACACACACACACACATTACAAGTCAAGCTCTCACTCAAACTAGTAATTAAACATGGAAATGACTCAAATTGCTCATCTAAGCATTTCATCAAACATCATGTGTGCACAAAACAATTAGACTACCCCAAGATTCAATCTTTATGCCAATTACCATAATCGACCCACATACCTACATTAAATCTCTCATCTTGTTGGAGCTAGTGTCCTCCAGTTAGTGCAATAACATAAATAAATCTCTGTAGGTTCACAGGGTATACTTTGTATAATAATCAGTTGATTAACGTTTATCAATAACGGTTGGCTTGCTAGATAAGTTTGACGTTATTGTCATACAGATGGCGGTGATCAACTGGTTCCTAAAAGTCACACCTATAGGATGTGTTTGAGAGATGTGATTATTTGAGAAAATAATCATATTGATACCCTATTATATGACTAAAAGGTTAGTCAGTGTAATTGACTAAAAGGTTAGTCAATGTGATGATGAGACGAAAGTTAGCTGAGACGAATTAACTGTAATTCGTAAAATTGAATATAAAAAGTTATATTTAATTATAGTATATAATGTAAGCTAATTAAACATAAACCGTTATAATTAATTGGCAAATTATAAATATACGGATATTTATAATTAATGACGGATTATAATGTCGGTCCATGTAAAACGACGATTATAAGATATCACATTATATTAAAAGCTAAAATGACCAAAAACGAAAGTATCCAGATACTATCGGGTTTTAGTCAATGGGTAGTTATTATGAGGAGATAGAATCTCCCCATATAAAAACCTACCAGCCGTGGAAGTGAAAAAATAGGAGAGCAGGAGAAAAAAAAAATTGGTTTTTGGCTTTTCTAACCTAATTCCTCACTAGCCTCCATCTGATCTAACATCACACAAACTGACAAAAGTTAACAGTAACTTTTGACATAAACACAAATCAAAAGTTAACAGTAATTTTTGATAACTTCTAGCAACACAAGGGTATTTCTCGGAGCATCTTGGGTGCAACGATTAGGAGGATATCTACCTTGATATCTCTGTTCTTTACGCCGATTGCTAGGACCGTAGGTTGATTTCTAAACCTTTTCTTTGTTTTCGTTTATGACTCGATAATCAAATTATTACTTTTCGTTATAATCCTATTATATTTGTATTGTGGTAATACCGATTTCCCACAAGTGGTATCAGAGCATAGGCCACGAAATTGTTTTAATTTGATTTCATAAACCGAAACTGTTTTCATCCGCGTGTGTTTGACTCGATCGAGGACTTTAGTGTCTCGATCGAGCAGTTTTTGTGAGTTTTTGGTCGATCGAGTACTTGTTTTCACTCGATCGAGCAGTTTTCTCTGTTGTTTGGTCGATCGAGTACTGTGTTTTGCTCGATCGTGTTGTTTTCTGAAAAGTTTGATCGATCGAGTAATTGGTTTTGATCGATCGAGCAATTTTTCTAATTGGTTTGGTCGATCGAGTAATATGGTTTGATCGATCGAGCGGGTTTCTCATATTGTTGGTCGATCGATTGTTTTTATACTCGATCGTGGTCCCTGTTTGTCGACTAGGAAGAATTAGTCGATCGAGAGACTTTATTGTTTATTTTCTTCTCGATCGAGCATTTTACAGAATCGTATTTCCTTTCGTATTCGTTTTCATTTAGATTTATTTTGTTATTTTAATCTGTTAAAATAACATAGAATAGATTTGTAGATGTTTTAATTTAATAAAGATTAGATTAAAATGAAAATGAAAATGATGTTGAATGAGTTTATCATTTGAAAGGATATTAATTTTTTCCCTCTTTGTCGATAAGGACCGTTTTGCTTGAAAAATTTTGCCGAAAATTTTTGATGAAAAATTTCTGTTTTTCGAGTTCATGTTTTTGGCCTTTAATTGTACATCATTCGGATTTTGTATAATTAATGTGAAACGGTTCACATATGCTGAATATCTTACATTTTAAAACAGTTTGAAATGTTTAGGATAGTTCATTTTATCAGTAAAATGAATCGAGATTGTAATTGATGTGGGTGATTACAGAATTACCACATAATTATAATCTATGTTAAAGGGTGGTTTGGATAATAAAACATCGTAATAACTGTATTATGTCTTGAATGTTTTATTTTAGTTGATGCTTTTATAATGTTTTTGGGAATGTTTGAATGAATTTTTAACGTAATTTTACAATCAGTTGTAACTTAGTGTGGCCTTAGTAGATTGTGTTACCGTAATGATGGTAACATAGTCTTGGATGTATTTTGAGATCTCGCATCTCCATTATTTTTAGTTTTGGGTTTTGAAATTAGTATGTAATAAATAGGATCTATGTAATTTTATTTATTGTAATTTCAAAGAAGACTAAAGATGGAGATTGGAGCTCACTCCCACTGCATGGACCAAGAAGGGTGATAAAGTCAAGCTTCGAGGGTCCAATCTGTTGGATTCCGAGTTGTATTTTATTCTTTTTGGTAGGATAGGCCACACTAGGACATGTTTTTCCTTTTACGTTTTTCATTCTCGTTTACTTTCCATCACATGATAGATATAATTGCATCATATTCCGCCTAAACCAAACCACCTGATAAAATGCATGTAAAATGATTCATATAGGTTGAATATTTTAATCATGGACATACAGATGTCACTCGCTTTTAGGGTCATCACCTTAGTTAAATCATTCTCGAGTTGCTAGACATTCGTTCACTTAAAATGAATTTAAGTTAAGATGATGGGACCTTCCCCTATAAATTAAAATTGAGACTAGTCTTTATAGGGAAAACTACTATGAGCCCCTTCTTCGTCGGAAGTCATAATATGACCCCTTCTACGTTGGGTAAGTAGTGAGTGTTGACCTATTTTATCTCAACATTATAGTACGAGTAATATCTCGTGATTATGATGGACTAAAGATAGAATTTACAGAAATTTATCGACCAGGAATTCTAAAAGTAGAATTAGCCAAGAGGTTGGCTTATCAATTTACAGAAATTGAGTCTTGGGATCATTTATACAATTCTTGAGGAAGGTCAATTGTATAAATGCACGAGTCATCGAATTAAACGTTTTTCATTAGACTCAAATTTTAAAACGATGAAACTTATCATATTTATTTTTCCCACAGTCATATATTCAGATATAACTGCTAATAACAAATGGCTGGCCATACTGATGACCCAATGCCAAGTGCCACGCTCGGACGTGAGTCCTGGCTTAAAGATGTTCATGGACACTATGAATCAGTCAACGCGACTGAAGAATAACGGGTCCAACTTTGCGGACTGGGAGGCGGCATTACGGAATGCTGCCATTGCTGACGGTAAGCTCAAGTACTTGACTGAGCCACTACCGCCAAACCCAGGCCCCAATGCAGGAGCAAATGAATCACTTGCTTATAGTGATTTCGTAATGGAGGCGGGTGCGATAAAGAACGTACTCATCTTTTCAATGGAATCAAATTTGCAAAGGCGATTCATTGCCCAAGGTGCAAACAAGATTTTCACCACGCTCTCTAACGAGTTCTCGAAAGCACCGAGGATCGTTAGCTATGAGCATACCTGTCGCTTCTTTGAAAGCGAAACTCCAGAGGGGCCAAGCAGTTAGCCCACACATTCTTGACATGATTGAGAATGTCGAGAAACTGGAGGCACTTGGTTGCAAAATCGATGAGAAGATCGTCATAGATCGCGTTCGTCATTCAGCTCCACTCACTCCTTGTACAGACAGAGAGTGATCTGAAATTGAGTGGGAGTCTGAAACAGGACGTTCTCATGATTGGCAACAAGGGCAAAGGTATGGGCAAGGCTAAGGCCAACCTAGCTGTAGGGAAGCCGAAATTCAAAAGGCCAGGGCAGGGCAAGAGTGGGCCTGGTGAGTCTAGCGGTAGCTCACAAGGCAAGACAAAGAGCGATGAAGGTAACGTGGAGTGCCACCATTGCCACAAGTTTGGGCATTGGAGGAGGCACTGCCTCGTGTACCGTGAGGACATAAAGCAGGCCGCGTCTCTCCTGTTGGTATGTCTTCTTCTTTTATTCATATGATTGAGATCAACCATGCAAGTTTCGGAACTTGGGTACTAGATACTGGTTGTGGTTCTCATCTGTGAGTAGTAAGAAAGCAAAGGTTGGTGACAAAGATCAAACCTATTTATGGCATTGCCGTATGGGACACATAAATGAAAAACGCGTGAAGAAGCTCATTGATAATGGGACTATCTCCCCATTTGACTATGAATCTTTTGGCGCGTGTGAATCATGTCTCATAGGCAAAATGACTCGAATTTCCTTCAAAGGTGTTGGAATGCGCGCTGCTGACCTATTAGGACTCATACATACTGATGTGTGTGGACCTATGTCAATCAACGCTAGAGATGGCTATAGATATTTTATCACTTTCACGGACGATTTGAGTAGATATGGTTATGTCTACTTAATGAAGCATAAAAGTGAGTCCTTTGACAAGTTCAAGGAATTCCAGAATAAGGTTGAAAACCAGCTGGATAGAAAGATTAAAGCACTACGTTCAGATCGTGGTGGCGAATATCTTTCGAATGAGTTTGATCGACACCTTAAAGACTGTGGTGTAGTACTGCAGTTAACTCCACCTGGAACACCACAATTAAATGGTGTGTCCGAACGGAGAAATCGAACATTACTTGATATGGTTCGATCCATGATGAGTCACACGGTTGTACCTGATTCATTGTGGGGTTATGCTCTTTTGTCAGCTGCTCTTATACTTAACCGAAGTCCGTCTAAAGCTGTAGACAAGACTCCATATGAAATATGGAAGGGAACGGTCCCTAACTTGTCCTTTATTCGGGTTTGGGGCTGCGAGGCTTATGTCAAGTGGAGACCTGACGATAAGCTCGGCCCACGATCGGTCAAGACATACTTTATTGGTTATCCAAAAGGGATGTTTGGTCATTACTTTTACTCGCCTACCGAACATCGAGTTTTTGTTGCGGTTAGTGCGACGTTCTTATATAAAGAATTTCTCGAGAATAGGACAAGTAATGGAACCTTCGAACTGTCGGAGATTCAAGAACCAACAACCGAGCTACCAATGGAGGAAACTGTTCCTTCATCATCAGCTGCGGCAAATATTCCTTTGGAACCTAGGAGGTCGGGTAGACACTCTATTCCTCCAGACAGATACATTGGTATGGTCGAGGAGAATGAGAGTGATGACGTTTTACTCCTTGAGAGTAACGAACCCGCTACCTATAAAGGTGCTGTGACCTGTTCCGACTCTAAGCTATGGCTTGATGCCATGCAATCCGAGATGGACTCTATGTATGAGAATGACGTATGGGATCTGGTTGACTTACCTGATAAGGTTCGGCCTCTTCAGTGCAAATGGCTTTACAAGATAAAGCATTCTGTAGAAGGACAACCAGATACATACAAGGCACGACTAGTGGCAAAGGGTTTCACTCAAGTGCACGGATTGCATTATGATGACATCTTTGCACCCGTAGTCATGCTGCGTTCCATTCGGATAATCTTAGCGATTGCCGCCTTTCATGACTATGAAATTTGGCAAATGGACGTGAAAACCGCCTTCTTAAACGGTTATTTGGAAGAGGAGTTGTACATGGTACAACCCGAAGGTTTCATTGATCCTAAACATCCTAAGAAGGTTTGCAAGCTTAAGCGTTCCATCTATGGACTTAAGCAGGCCTCTCGGAGTTGGAATCATCGTTTCGACCAGGTGATAAAAGAGAATGGATTTACTCGATCGGTCGAGGAACCATGCTTATATATCACGTCGAGTGGGAGCAAGATTGTCTTCCTAATATTGTATGTCGATGACATACTCTTGATTGGGAATGACATACCTCTCTTAACTTCGGTAAAAGTTTGGTTAAAGAACCATTTCCCGATGAAAGATCTGGGCCAGGCACAAAGAATTTTGGGGATCCGTATCTACCGAGATAGATCACGACGGATGTTATCCCTCAGTCAGGAGTCTTATATAGATACGATTCTTGAGAGGTTCAGCATGACCAACTCCAAGAAGGGGAACCTTCCAATGGTCTCTGGGATGCATTTGAGTAAAGCTCAGGCACCAAAGACATCGGAAGAGGTCGCGCGCATGAGTCGGATTCCT